>WSTW01000109.1:30945-41563 GCA_019632305.1 Tulasnella sp. 403 | reverse complement strand
TACCAATCTCGTGACCTTGGAGAGAACCTTAGAAAGGATATTTCTATCCTCAGTAAGCTTCGGACTCCCTATATCCTGGAGCCTTGCGTTGATCCCTTATTCGTAGACAAAGAAATGCTCAATAACGTCCAGGTACGGTTCATAGATCTGTTGCTGATTTGTGCTGCTAACTCTTGTGTGGATCTCAGATATTTACATCCTCCGAACGTCGTGTAGTCGCGTCTGCAGAAATCTTTGCTGCCGCTCTTCTCGACAACACCGCTCCTCGCAATACTTCCTACGCGACCAGCAGCAATCCTCTTCCCATCCCTGGCACACCCATCCGTTCCTCTCGCTCCTCTGAAGCGGGCTCCGTCATGTCCGAACGGCCAATTATTCCGACGTACAAACTTATCGTCCGAAAGGATTTGTTGGATGATTCCAACGCAGCAAAGGATTTGATGGACGACGTCAAGAAACGTTTGAAGACTCTATTGAGGAACGGGGAAAGCGAGAGGAGGCCGGAGTTGACATGGCCGAAGAATATGAATGCTGAACCCGCCGTGGTGGTACAGGTAAGTTTGGGCAAATCTTCGCAGGTGATCAAGTCGCTAATACATCGTCACGCTGGCCCTCCAGGAAGTTATTCAGCTCCTTGGAAACTTCCGGACGATCATGGGGCGAAACTACAAGACCCTCGACATTGATCGTATTCAAGAACGTTGGTGCTGTGGGGACGACCCTTTCTTATTCCGCGAACGTTGGGAGAAGATATTCGACGATTTCTGCGAAACCAAACAAGAGAAATTCGACCCATCACGAGTATGTCCTTGTTACTTGTATCGTGTTACGAGAGTTACTTACGAAGCTCATAATGGTGTAGGTGAGCGAGCTGTACGACGCGCTCAAGTTCTCCGCACTTCACCACCGAACATTCCTCTTCGCGATATTCAACGAACACACTGAGAAGCCATCGCAGAATGACCGGAAGCTGCATGAGTTATACGCACGGGCGAAGGCGTTGTTTGACCTCGTTGCTCCACAAGAATATGGCATCGAGCCGTCCGAAAAGTAATACCGTATTTCCCATCCGACCAAGTAGAGCTTCCACTGACGTACGATATACAGGGAGGAGATTGGTGTCCTAACATCATTACCGTTGATGCGCAAGATCGTGGCTGACCTTGAAGCTGTACGCAATTCGGGCGGAAGTGGACTTACAGTTTACTTTACAAAGGTATTTGGCCCGAGTTTTCGACATTCTGGCTTCCGATGATGATTGACATCGTCCTTCTACACCACAGGAAAGCCATATCCACACTCTCGTCAACCTTGTCCTCCAATCCGGGCTACCAATCGCGAACCCTAAAATCCCTGAACTTGACTATTCTGTATGTCCCCCACTTCATGCGGTTCGGGCACAACGCTAACTCTTTGCTGTGTCATAGTCGCATATAACGTGAGTGGAATGGGGCTGGAGCTGGGATGTGAATCCAAGCTGACAAGCCGTCTTTTTCACTCCGCTTTATCGCAGATTCGAATTGTACGAAAGGAGTGGTGGGCATAACAAGACAGACAAGGAGTATTCGATTAGACTGGCCATCAGTGAGGGTGCTCACTCGAGGTATGCACCAGATCAAGCCATCTTTGCGCGTGGTATTGATGCATTTTCGTGTCGTTTCAGTAACGTCTTGGACTCGGCACTGGACGCTAGACACGCTCTCAACGTCAAACCTCGAAGGCAGGCTCTTCTCTCTCCTTTACCCGGGCCGTTCGCATTGACCCATCTTGGCCTTTTATAGGAAATTGACTCAGCATCTGGATTATAGTCTCGTCATCGAGAAGCTCTCGAAACACTTCCATCGGGCTGATAAGGTGCGCGGATACCTAGCACGCTTCTCCGACGATGTGTTGACGAGCTCTGGGTTGCCGCCTAGAATGAGGACGAAGAATCTATAGAGGCTATCGACGTGCCACTTGGGCACAGCAGTGACAGCTCGAGGGCTTAACCTGAAGAACATCACGATACGATACGCTTTTCACTCATATAGGAGTTCCTTTTTGTTCGGTATCGCTGCAGCTAACGGACACAGCATGTATCATACAATGTGGAATCTAATATGTAACAGCATAAACAATACAACGGAAACGTACACCGCTCAGACAAGAGAAAGAATCCGTTTACTTGGGCGATAATCGACCACCCTTGATCACTTGTACAGCCTTGGTCCGTATATACCACAGTAGCTGTCTCTCGTTGTTCGCTTCCACCGCCAAGTCAACAAACTCTTCGACGCTGATATCACCCAACCCCACCAGCTGTTTCGTAACACCATCAGCACGTGCGCGTATCGTGGCAAGGAGAGATGCTTACCTTGGCACCAGCCAACCGCGTCGTCACAGGATCAAATATCAGCGAGACGGTATACTCGGTAGGGTAAGTATACGTCAACCGCAGTTCGTTTTCCGAAGGCGTCTCGATGCTCTTCACACCGAACAAATCAGAGTAGAGCTCTTCGGCGCTCGTATACCTGCCCCGGCCGACATTTAGGACCCCCTCAAGCTCTGAGGGGAAATGGAACGAGACGCACCAACTACACATCTTGGACAACTCCTCCACTCCCTCACCCACAACGTCACCCGCCAGCAACGCTGTTTTAGCCTGCGCCACGGCCGGCCTCAACGCCTCAATCTCTTTGTCCAACTGGATTTTGCGAGATTTCGCGTCACGGGCGGCTTGTTGGACGGTACGGAGGCGGGTGTCGAGGTCCTGTAGTTGGATGATTTGGGCGTCAAGGATTTCCTCTGCATTCGATATGGTCAAACGCTATGCCGAGAAAGGAATTTCCATGAGCAAACAATAGGAGAAATGGTATGGGAACGTTACCTCTTCAACCGGCCTATCTCTCCCAAGCCTCATCATCTCCAACTTCATCTCGCTCACTTCCTTGGCCAACCTGCTCCCCTCTTTCGCCTCTGCCACCAACAACGCCCTCTCCGCCTCCAACTGCTTCGCCAGCTCCACCATCCGCTCAAACTCCTCCTCCATCTGCAGCTTATACTCGCGCAGCTGGGCTTTCTCGATCGCGTTTTGCGCCTCTACCACCCCAAACGCACATACGCAGACACAAATGCACGTCGTGAGATATACGTTACGTCGGAAAAACGCGACAACTTAACCCACCCATTTTGGCGTTCTCCTCCGAACCCCACAGCGTCTCGTCCATCCTCAAGAACTTGAGAAACTGTACTTTGGCAGCAGTCTCGATGAACTTTGACTTCAACTTCTTCAAGTACTCCTACACGAACTGGATCAGTTTGCAGCGATTTTGGACGCGTTAAGTGACGAACCTTTTGCAAACGCGCCTCGTCCTTGGCCAAGACGGGATACGTGGGCCTTCTGGACAGCATCGATTGAGATGACCCCAGCTTGGAGAAATCGCCCCGTTCGGCTTTTTCGAGGTAGGACTGTTTTTGTTCAGCAAGGTACGAGGGTGTCTTGTCGACTGCATCCTGTACACTTTTCGGGAAAAGAAAGAGTTGGAAACGAGGAGGATGCCATGTTTGATATGTGACGATACCTTCTCGCTATCTCTACGGCAGGTGGTATTTCTGAGCCTTCTGATGGTGTAGTGTCGGCGAGGCTTGTCATTGTAGGTTGCAGTTGTTGACGCGTCGATGTTTGTTTGCGCTTGGCGAGTACGGGCACGTGAAGGACGGTGGGAAGGGTCCGAACCATGACATGATAAAGGCATAGAATTGAAATGGAATTCATAACAACATAAAGATTACGGACACTGGGCAGTTAAGGTATCTGGTAGTTGAAGACTGGGTAAAGGCAAGCCCGTATGCAAAGACGACAAGGGAAATACACTTCAGGCATCTACGATCGGGAAGCATCAGTATGAGGCGCGACTCCGGTAGCCGGGATGGGGTTAACGATGGAGAACCTGAAAAGGTGAGAAGGTCAGCGCAACTGCCGGATTGATGTGACTTGGCCACCTACGCTTTCGAATGCCAGTTTTCACCCTCTTGAGCCGCCGCCTCTCTTTCAGCTTGTTTGTTGATCCAGCCCGCCTCGTGGCCCGTATTTGGAAGTAGCACAGAGTCTCGTTTCGCGACGACTTTGAAATGAGAAGTGGATTGCGATTTCTTTGAGGCGGCTTCGTCTTGTTTGCGCTCGAACATCTGGACGAGGGGTAGGATTAGCACGCGAAACCCATTAACTTGACATTGGTACTCACGTTCTTAAGGACCTCTTTACGAGACGAATCGTCGCTGGCCTTGGCCTCCGCCATGCGATCGCGGACTTGCACGAGTTGCTCGTCAACATACTCAAAGCCCGTTCGGATGGCGTCCGTAATAGCTTTGGATATTTGCTTCTTGACAAGGCCAGTGGCGAGTGGTTTGAGCGTCTTGTACAGAAGGTCATGTTTACTCTAGAGAGAAGACGGGAGACATTCAGCACCATTCAGACTAACGGATTTAACACATACATCGCGAACGGAAAACTTCAACGAATCAAGCTTGACGTCAACATCCTTGACGTAGAATACGCTCGATCTGTCGCGTCCGGCAGAGGCAAGGTGAACTTTGACCGTGAGGCCCTCGCCACCGAGGAACACGTCGGCGAGACCAGAATCCCTGATCTTCGGGAAACCATTCTTCTTGTTGAAATAGAAAGCAACGTCACGCATGTCGGCCTGGACCTGTGAGAAGACGAATTTGAAGTCGTGATGGTGCTCGTCGGGGATCTTGTCGTATGGCGAGAACTTGACAAAGTTGTGAGCCTCCAACGAGATAACGCTACAGCGAAGGGAATGATCAGCAGGGATCGTTTTCGCGGACAAGGACGACGTACTTGGGAAACAGATTTTGGCCTTGAAGAGTGAGATTTTCAATGACGAGATCTAGGGTGTTATCGGTGTATTCAATCCTTGGAATGGGAACGTAGCCAACGTTTTCGATTAAGGAGGGCATGATAACGCGCCGGATGTCGTGCCACAACTGTGGCTTGAAGGCCAAGTTGCCATCCGAATCGAAGAGCAGGTCTTTGGTAAGACGTTTCCAATCCGAAGAGAAACGTTGGTTGAGAGGGTCGTCAGCCCAGGCGCTAAACCAGGCCGAGACTTGATCGAATAGGTTGTCCTTGTGAACCTTGTACTTGTCGTCGAAGAATGCGCCACCAGTGTCGATGAGTTCATTGGCACGGTTGGAACATTGAGGCGACAGAACGTATCCTGGTTCAAGAAGGGTCTTTTGGGAAGGGGTGAGCCACTACCGTCAAGCCATAGCAGAGTAGCGCACCTTTCGTACAAACTCGTCAAGCTGTCGGAACCAGTTCCTCAAGTCCTCATCGGTTTGAGCATCATTGTACAGCGCCCTAGCAGCATCCTCGATACCTCCCAAACTCTTCCCATTAGCGAAGCGTTCGAGAACAGTACGAAGTTCGGAGCCTGCACGACGAAGCTCGGGGTCATCGACAACGTTTGAAGCCTGGCCGGTGGCATTCGTATGCATGGTTTTGCCATGAGCGAAATACGCCTCCGTGGTGTCGAGGAACCAGGTGAGAGCCATGGTGTAGTCCTGATGCTTTTGGCATTCGACGATAACCTATTGCAAGTTTAGGTGAATACACCATACGAAACGAGAAGGGGGTATTGACGGACCTTCTTGAGGCGATAGATGAATTGGTCCCTTCGTTCCTCGGGAAATTCTTCTTTCAGGAAGTCCCTTGCACGGTCGATGTGAGCGCTGGCCTTGTCTTTGTGCTCGTCAGGAATCCGATCTGTGACGGAGTTATAACCGGCAACAAGCCTATCCTTGAGGGTCCTCTTGGTGCCATCGGGGTTCTCATCAGCAGCAACCGTCGCTCTGGTCTGCTCGGCGTGTCCAAGAGCGGCCTGCCTGGCATCGCCGATCGCGGCACCGGCGGTCTGCGTAGTGCCATCCGGGTTACGAACAGTAGTGTTACCGGTCTTGGGGTCATGGACGACTGAAGTTCCACCAACGTTGGCCGAGGCGGCTGGGGTCTGACCGGCGTTGGCGTTGGCGTTGGTCGACTCCCAGGTTTCAGGAGGAGCAGCTTCGTTAACGTTGGCAAGTTGTTCGGGATTAGGACGGGACTTTTCGGCGACCTTCATGGCACCTCGGGCGAACAAGTCCCGGCCAATGAGAGATACGTCGGAGAGCAACTTTCGGGCTTCCTGGAAAGATGTCGAGCATGAGATTGGGCGTACACGACGTTCAACAATAACTTACCGAATTGGTCAAGACGAGAGTCAACAAAGTGCGAAGGTGCTCGATTGCTGCGTACAAGGAGGTCAGAGAGGGGGTAAGACCGAGGGGTGGATAAACGTACCTTGGCGACCGTCTTTCCTGACGTCATCCTTGGGGACTGGGTTGGCGGCATCCGTATCGACTTTTGCCTTTGAGAAATCGGCGCTGGTGGTATGCCAGATAAAGTTTTGAATGAGTTCGTCGGCATTCTTTTCCTTGACGATCAAGCGAGCAGTTTCGATGATGTCACGGGAATCCGAGACGAGTTTCTGGCCGTCGTGGGAGAGTTTGGAGATATCGATCGGGGAGTGTTGGCCAACGTAGGTGAGGGTTCCGTCGATCTGAGCATTGTCTGGGAACTTCCCGGCACGGAGTGCTTCGATGACGCCGTAGAGACGAAGCTTGCGGTCGACGTCCGCAGCCTGGGTGGCCTTGTCAGTCGGTACAGTGACCTGGAATACATCGTCAGAACACGTCGACAACGTCGGGGAGTCGGGGACTGACCGTGTTCTTGCCTGGGTGAGAGGAGATTTCAGCGGATGCGTTGGAAAGCGACATGGTGGGGAAAGTTGAGTTGTGCGTTTGGGCGTGGACTGGATTTTAAGAGTAGAACGAATAGGTATGACGTCGGGGCGTTGGAGACGTCACCACTCCACGTTCGCGCGAGAATGAAGTCATACCCAACGATAACTAAACCCGGCTAATACTTATTGGGACAGGTGGAGCCACTTCTCCGCAATCATTCGCAACTCCCGAAACGATCAGTGGTGCGTGGAGGAGATAAAGCTCCGCCGTGACATGCCGTGACTACGCGTGACATTCCCACAGTCAGATTATCTACATTCGGAAACAGACCAGGTCCTCGTTTCACCGTCAACATGTCCGTCATTCTTGACGTCCCAAACACGCTACTCGACGACCATGTCACCAAAGACAACGAGGAACCTAATCCTGAATTTTCAAAGGACATATACGGCGATAATCTCTTCGGTTCGCCACAGACCGGGAACGATGCTGGGCCGTCCAACACCAAGCTGGTGCAGCAGCTTGACAACCCCTTTGGAGATTCCATGTTTGACGAAGATGGTGGAGAACCCTCGATAGGTGGCACGAGCCCTCATCGTCAATCCAGTTCCCACCTCGCAGGAGTGGCCACTGGCGCATCCGTCGACTCCCCTCTCAACCCGTTTGGCGACTCTATGTTCGACAACGACACGTTTGGCTCAACGGTGGCTCGCGAAATAGACGAGACTATCGGTCAAGACTGTCGTTCCCCTTTGGAAGAACTCGCCAATACGATACGTAGTCCAAGACAAAGCCGGGACATTGTCATGCCTTCAACTCAGTTCGGTGTGTACATATCCTCATTGATTTGAACAACTTCGATTTACGTCCTCTTCGACTGTTATAGAGTCGCTCCTGCCTGATCTTGCCGATTGGCTACCGTCATCATCGTCCTCTCACTCAACAAGGCCGTCCCATCTTTCCTCAATATCCGCCCGCTCATATTCGGGAAAGCTCGTTCTCCTCACACGACGCGTAAAAGTGGCAGAACAAGCGCCTGTCCGCGTAAGTTGACCCAAATTTGAAGGACGAACGTTCACCCACCATTTTGTATCCTCAGGTAGCACCTCCGAATATGCACAACTTACTATCAGCACCTCTTCATCGCTTATTGGATAATATTTCTGCCAGCTCCGCCGTCCCAACCGATCCTTCAACCGAACACGCTTCTAACCCTCCCGTTCAGGGATACACACCAGCAGACATGTGGGTCGACAAATACCGGCCAAAGAGGTTTACCGACTTGGTTGGGGATGAGGTTAGTAGGATTCAACGATGCTACTGCCTGGAACTTACCGGTCGTAGAGCGTACACCGAGCCACTCTGGCATGGCTTAAGGAATGGGATCAATGTGTCTTCAAGAAGCGCCCGCCAAAGGCTAAAAAACAACGCATGGAACAGCAAGAACAGGACTTCCGCCCACCAGACGAATGGGGCAGGCCGCACGAAAAGGTTTTGCGAACAACACTTGTGAAGGAACTCCCGCTGATCTCATCTCACTAGATCCTCCTTCTCTCAGGTCCACCTGGTTTGGGGAAGACGACCTTGGCTCATGTGGTTGCGTCGCAAGCTGGTTACTCAGTTCTGGAGATCAACGCTAGGTACGCCTGGCTCGAAGTTTGAAGAAGGACGGCACGTTAACGGCTTTGTTAGTGACGCGCGCACGGGGAATGTTATAGATGAGCGGATCAAACCTGCCTTGGAAACTGGTAAAGCATTAGGCAAGAAGCGGCCAGTTCTTGTCATCGTAGACGAAGTTGATGGCGCCACTGGAGAGAACGTACGTGAACAAAACACTCTTATGGTGCCTGGATTCACGTGGTTTGAAGAGTGCCAGTTTCGTCGCAAAACTTGTACAGCTTACTATCGACGGGAAACGAAAACGTAGGTGACAAGTCGCGGTAATTGGGCACTCTTTCTGACCTCGCGATCACCCAGGTAAAGCCGGAGAGAAAAGAAACGGGAAGGACAAACAACCCCTATTGCGACCAATTATCTGCATCTGCAACGACCTGTATGACGGATTTCATTATTGACTTCGACAAGTGCTGACATGGCGCAGTTGGGCACCTTCAATTGTCAAGTTACGCGCAATAGCAAGAATCGTGAGATTCCATCCAGCAGCACCTACTCAGCTCGTCAAACGCCTTCGAGAAGTCTGCGATAATGAGTGCCTCCAGGCAGACACAAGGGCACTGGGGTTGTTGGTTGCTGTGAGCCAAGGCGATTTCCGTGGCTGCCTCAACACTCTACAGGTACGTAGACAGAGAAGACAGTTCGAATTTAATGTTGACGATTATGTGGCCTAGATGATCCACACCCGAAAGCAACATGTAACAGAACCTATGGTACGCCAGACCACTGTAGGGATGAAAGAAGCCGAGACGACCGCACAAGCCGTATGGAACGATATCTTCTCACCAATGTCTAAAAAGCGAACCAAGGATCTCGGGTTAACGGACGATGAGCAGGGTCGATATGTCCAAAGACTGACGAAAATGTTGGAAGCTTGCGGGACGATGGATAAAATCATGCTTGGTATGTCGCTTTGGAGCCCTTTTGCTTGTTCAGCCAGCTAAGGCACCAGGCGATTCGATAGGTTGCTTTACACACTACGCAACGCTACACCACCAAGACCCTTCATGGGCGCGTTATACCAAAGCCAACAGATGGTTTTCGGCGTACGACTTGTTTGCATCAACGATGCGACTGGAACAGGACTACGCGGTACAAGGTTACTTGCCTTACTTTATTGCACCTATCCATCCTCTCTTCGTCGATCCTTCCAATTCCAAAGTAAGCAACCCGAAAGCCGATTGGGAGGTAAGTCAGCTACGCAGGCACCCCTACCAAACCTCGCTCATATTCTCAAACCCATGACAGTGGCACATCAAGACCAAAGCAACCGAAGATCTAGCACGTACTCTCACCACAAACTCCACACACCTTCGCCACCTCCTCCAGAAAGACATCATACCCACCGAACTTGCGCCACTCCTCAACCGGCTCATATCACCTCCTATACGCCCTGTAAACAAGGAAGTCATCAAACCTGAGGAGAGAGCGATGGTGAAAAAGGTTGTACATGTGATGGTCGAGCTTGGGATGAGGTTTGTGCAGGAGAGAACGGAGGACGGGGCTGTTATGTACAGGGTCGAACCGCAAGTGTTGCACTCGACGATCCCTAGACTGGGTTATGCTGAAATCTCTTGCATGTTAGCCCGGTCGATGTGTTCGTCACTTACGAGGGGAAACGCCCTTCCGATATACCTCCTTCGAAATTCGCGGTGCGACACATGCTGGCGGCAGAGGTAAGTCTTCAACTTTCCTTTTCTCCGCTCCATTGACCCTTTCGCGCTTTAGATTGAAGCAGAGTACGCGGCACGTCACTCGGAGGCCGTTGAACAGCATTCTCAAGGACGAAAGACCGGATCATCCTTTGGTCGTAAGAGAGCTAGACAATCAGCCCCTGGCGACGAGGAGGAAGAGAGGGACGTACTGCACCCAATGGGTGATGACGACGCCCTTGTGCAACTTCCAAGAGAACCAGTGAAAGGCGCAGTCGAGAAGAAGGAAAAGCAGGTGGATATAGCGGACAAAGTTCGTGGCATTGGGCCAGTGCTGAGCGATCCGGTACTGACGACGACAATGCTGCGTTATACAGCCTCCAGTAGACTTCTTTGGTCGCCCCATCAAACGGAAAACACCCGACCCCGTTCCCAATAGCGTCGGTGACGAAACCCCATCAGTTGCCCCAGCAGGTAAGGGGTCAATGGCTTTGTTGTCCCGGAAAAAC
>WSTW01000109.1:0-11828 GCA_019632305.1 Tulasnella sp. 403 | reverse complement strand
CTGAGTTGAGATATGCGACAATGTTGGCGAGACCTTCTTTCTCGGCATCGACGACAGTACGTGTGGTGGAGGTGCCCCAATGCTATGTAAATCTGTGAGTCAGGATTGCCAAATCACCCTGTCTAACGGCGGAGGAACTGACTGGTAGCAATGTGGCACGATCCGATTTCATGAGGTAGGGGTGTACGGCAGGTTCCTTCTCGAAGACGTCCAAACCGACTCTTGCCACGCGTCCAGACTCCATGGCACGCACTAGGGCTTGTTCGTCGATAACTAGAAAAAGCGGGGAAAGGCAACTGAGCTCGTGGTGCAATGTGACGATAGGTGGCTGCGGGGGATACGAACCTGCGCCCCGACTGGTGTTGACAATAAAGACTCCTTTGCGCATCTTGGCAAATTCGGAATCGGAAAGAAGGTGCCGGGTGTGGGCTGTGAGGGGAGTGTGGACGCTGATAACATCGGACGCGCCGAGAAGCTCGCTGAAGGAAACGTATTTTGCGCCCATCTCCTCTGTTCAAGCCACGGTATTAGCAACCGAGTCTGATTGGCATCTGCGGAGTTGCGTACCGTTCTCGGGGAGACGTCTCCGGTTGTGGTAGATGACCTGCATTCCGAACGTTTGGACCTGTTGGCAAACAATCTACGCATCGGGTGTCAGCTCGCGCCCGATGCGATGAGGGGGGCATCGTGCTTACTTTGCCAATGGTTCCCATGCCGAGTATGCCAACGACTAGACCACGAGTGTCTGGATATTGGGCGCGTAAGTGAGGGAATAATGTGTATGGGGAAAAGGGGACTGACCGGGCGTGGGCTGCAGGAGGCCTCTCCACTCCCCACGGCGGACACCCAGCTCGGCCTGTGAGGCAGCGCGAACGGTTTCGAGGATGAGCATTGTGGCGGTGGTAGCCGTCGGACTGGGAGGCGAAAAGCGGGATCAGTCGGGTTGAAACGAGCAACGAAACGTGGGACGCACTGGGAGACCGCTTTGGGAGTATTCGAGTAGTAGACTCGGTTGCGTTCAAGGAGGTCGACGTCCACTGCGAAGCGGATAAGCAACGGAAAAACAAGCGAGATGTGTTTAGGCGGCAAGCGACGTACTGTGATCGAAGCCAGCTCCGATGCCTGAGACCAGGGAAAGATGGGGGAGGAAGGGGTTGAAGACGTCGTCGTTGATGGGTGCGGACTTGAGGGAGCCATCCATGAAGAAGAGGATGTCGACACGGCCCTCTGCAGCGACGCGCTTGACATCCTTGACCAGCTGCTGTCTATTCTTGTTGGGGATGTACTGGAGGGGAGTGAGAAGGTGTTTACAAGGATGTGGCGCAACATACCTTGATGGTATGGCGTTTGGCAAAAGCCTTGAGGTCGTCGTGGATCGCCTGGACTTCACCGACGACGACGATGGTTTTGGAGAGCTGGGCGACGCTGGGCATTGGAGGGGAGGATGGTGAGGAGAAATTGAGACGGGCGGGGGACTAAATAGTTTTTAGCATATTAGCTTTTAATGATTGTGAGATATTGGAACTCGCGTCCGGTTGCAAGGGGATGTGGCTGAGGGTTGAAGGATTAGCGGTAGGAGTGGGGATTGATTTTCCTCGGACCCGGGACACAACCACCACCAACTCTACCAAATCCCTCCGATCGGCCACAGCATTCGATTTGATTTTCCTTATCGTTTCATGGCAAACAAGACCGTCCGGGGAGCCGTGCAGATTCATGGTTCGAATCCCCAGGTACGTGGTTATCCCCCACCCAAAGCCCCACTCATCCCTTCCCAGTTTCTTGTAGAAAAAGTAATCCGGTCGCGCATATACGAATCATCCTACTGGAAGGAACACTGCTTTGCTCTTACAGGTAGGCACACACACACCACCCAAAAAACATCCAGTCCAACACGAGGCTTGTTGGCACACTCACCACGCGGCGGTACCCCCATATATCTAGCTGAATCTCTGATCGACAAGGCTATCGAGCTAAAGTATATCGGAGGCGTTTATGGGAACCAGAGACCAACCGAGTTCATGTGTCTTCTGCTCAAGTTGCTCCAAATTCAGCCTGAAAAGGAGATCCTTGTCGAATATCTCCAGGCCGACGAATTCAAGTCAGTTTCACGGCTTCCCCCATCCCGACCTCCGGCCACTGACCCTCGTGTGACTCAGGTATCTGCGCGCCCTTGCAGTCATGTACATACGCATGACTTTTAGGGCAGTCGAAGTGTTTGAACTGCTGGAACCCCTGCTCAAGGATTATCGGAAACTCCGAATGCGTTCCATGGGTGCGTGCCACTCACCCCGCGATGAGCTTAATTTTTTTACTTATCTCCCTTCAGCGGGTTACACCCTCACGTTTCTGGATGAATTCGTCGACTCGCTCTTGACCCAAGAACGCGTCTGTGATATCATCCTACCTCGACTGACCAAGCGCGACGTGTTGGAGGACACTGAAGGTCTCGCCCCGCGGTCTAGTGCCCTCCTGAATGCAATGGAAGGAAGCGACAGTGAGGACGGAGACCAACGGGGTCGTTCCACAAAACGAGGGAGATCTCGGTCCAGCGGAGGTCACAGCTCTGTTTCCAGCTCACGACGGACCAATTCCTCCCCCCGGAGCGCTTCAATTCCATCTCAAGCCCGATATGTCTCACGAAGTCCGTCGCGCTCCGTATCCTCATCAGGCTCGCGCTACCGCTCCCGCAGCCGTGATGTGTCTCCAGATAGAATCCCTTGATAACTTGTACTCTGCAATCCATTCAATCTACACAGAAAATTTCCCCCGGATTTTTTATTTCGGCACCACGTCCTTTTGGTGGATGATCAAGCGAAGAACTTCCTATCCACGTCGGTGGATACCGCGGCCACCCGCAGGCCACCACCCAAACTCTGTCCTCTGCCAGGTGGGAGGACCAACCTAATGGTACCCGCCATGAAGGCCTGTGCATGACGAAGCTCAGGGAATCTGCGCTACGGCTCTTCTGCAGCGAGGCATTGCGGGCACGTCTTCGTGTGACTTTGCCCAGTGCGCTCCCTCTTTACACCGCTGGATACTGGGCGCCTCCCCATGCACCCGACAATGCACCGGCCGATAACGGACCCCTCCGTCGAATTTCTTTTACAATCCTGCAATATAGTCATACACGGCATACATTGTTAGCTTGTCGAGTGTAAACCACGTTTCCGGGAGACCCCACTACCAGTGGCACACGCATGTCTGCAGGGCCGAGGGGGGGAACCGATCAACAAGCAAGCCAAGCTTAATGCGAGAAGAAGAAAGGTACATCACCGCAAGCCAATGAGCACGTCCGGTGTCTCTAGATCGGGGCGCTAGTCGTACTACTCAACAGAGATAGCATTCTGATGAGGCGTGTATCGATGAAATGCAACAAGGTGACTTACGACGAGGTATATCTCTCCTAACATTCTAGATAAGCTGTATATCAGCACCACCATGGGGACGGAAATCCGCGGGGTGGACAAAGGGTAGCGCTATGAAGTTTGACACCTAGGATAGGTCTAGTGAATAGTGACGGGCATCGATCGGTCTACGGAGGAGTGGTGGCGACATTTGTCCGTATGCAGGGTAGTCGGAGAGAGAGAGATGAATTTTACGATGGCCTCCCTGCACACATGTTTCGGTTTGAAGGTGGCCTTTGGCCAACTCGCAAGGGTAGTTTAGGCGTGAATTAGCATGATCTTTACTGCGATGTTGCGGGGTGGATAAGGGCCTCAATGTTTGTCTTCGTAAGCAACGTCTACCGGCGCTGTGGGTAGCGCTGCCCTCAGCGACGGGTCAGATCCACCCTACCGCCAAATCTGTAGCGTTTAGGCAGTCGCCCGACCACACAGCCACTCGCTCGTAGGTTGGAACATGCATACTATATTGGGAGAATAAGAGTGTTTCATTCAGTCAAGGGCGAGACCTTGGCCGCATGTATGAAGCACTCACCAAGACTACGGTCTAGAGACCAAGCAGGCTCCTCCAATGACCACCCTCACAAAGGCCTTTCACGATTCCGAGCAATCCAAGAATCCAATGCCCAGGGCCTGGACCCCAACAATCCAATAGCGCAAAACTTATTTTCCGGTGAGCCAAGTTCGGAACTTGGCGCGACTGAATCAGGTTAGCACTTTTTTGACCCGCATATACCTTTACTCCATAGAGGGACCGCTAATGGCTCCAAGATAGACAGCTTAAATGTCTCGTCCCGGGCAAAAGCGAAGGGCGACCTTGGGGACATCCAAGGAAAGGGAAACTTTCCAGGCCTGTTCTTCACGCGTCGATCGGGAATGGCACGTTGCTGCCGTGCCCCCCGGGTACCAGACACAGCCGATCTAGAGTAATGTGACGGGATTGGGACGAAACTGATTAATCGGTGGGTGTGTATTCGATGAGCGGCCAACAACGAGCGACTAGGTCCATCGGAATTAAAAGCTTGTCAACTACTTCTTGAGACGTCTCCTCTCCGCACGTTGTAACTGTAAAATTGGGGGTGAGACGACAGAGACACATCAGCGGAAGCCCGGGACGAGGAGAAATTCGGAACTGCACCTTTCTGCGTTTCTTGTATCTACCAAAACGGAAATTGGTTGTTAGTTACGGCCAACGTAGGTCCGGTTTCGAACTCACCTATGCTTGTTCATCTTCTTTTTCCGTTTCCTCTTCACGCTGTCCAGCTCAATGTAAACCTCATCCTTGACACCCAACTTTGTCATAATCTCGGACCAATCTACCGTATTCCCCACTCGGTGCATCACCAAGGACCGAGCCAACAACCGAGCCGCATTCACATCGGCTTCCGGATCGTCTACTAGAGATCCTTCCATAGGCCCCAGTCCCGAGTGCTGACTAGGTGATGGTTGCTGCGCATGTGCTTCAAACAGCGAATTTACAGGTTGAGATAGGAGTAAGAGGGGCCGCTCGAGAGCAAAAAAGTTGTGAAGGTGTAGTGTAGGTAGGTTAGGGTGGGGATGGAATTGTGGTGCCTGCGGTCCTAGATCCGAGAAGGACAGCAGTGGCGGCGATGGCACGACAGCATCGACTTCAGCGTCCTTCGGAGATGTAGAAGCTTTCGGACTTGATTCGGAAGTTGCCGTTACGGATGGTACGGTCTGTGGTGTGGCGTCCGAAGCTCCTGGTACGGCAGGCGTAGGACTCGTGGAAGGTGCAGCAGTCGCTTTCGCAACGGTGGGCACCTTGTGCTGCTTATTGGCATTTGAGAACCTCCCTCCCCCAGGTTTGTTCGAAAAAAATGAGTATGTCCTCCTCGCTGATGAAGCCGAGAACGACGAATGTAGTCGCGCGAGCATATCCCGCTGCACGCCGTCGACGATGGTGAATGAAGAAAGGCGAACGGCACGCGTGAGAAATGTGATAACAACCAAGCCAGCGTCGGCCCCTTCCCGCCCCCGCCCCACCAACAAGTTACTGGATATGAGCATCACCCTACGATTAAGACACCCAAAGGGCGTCAGCACTATCAAGACCTCGGGGGACGCACCCATCACGGAATTGCAGCAAACAGTCTTTGCAGAAACGGAGATTCCGCCGTCCCAACAGCAATGCAAGTCCCCTGCATCGCATCCCGCTTGCCTTGTTTTACTGAGGAATCACCGCGGAACGTGTCAGACAAAGTCGGGTATCCGCCCAGGGCCCTCGAAGTGGTTCCAGAGCTACCTGTTTCATCTCTTGGGATTCAGAACGGAGATCAACTCCTCGTCTCTGCCTCCGTTAGCACTCAGACGCCCCCCACAGCAAGTGCAGCAACTTCCCGATCGACCCCAAGGACACCCAATGTCAGCGCTCCAGCGTTTGAGCCAAGGGTACCGCCTCGACAAGAACAGCCGTCGGCCGATCAAGTCGACCTGCCGGAGGGCACGCTTGTTCACAGGGTATGTACTGTTGCCAGAATAGGGCTTCTCGCCGTCCTGTCCAAAACTCCCGCACGCCTTCACTGATTCTATCTATCAAACTTATTTTTCAATAACCATGTTCGCTTGAATCCAAATTCAGGTCGTTCCCGATGACAACTCCTGTCTCTTCTCGTCCATCGGGTTAATATTCGAACAGGACATGAACAGCGCGCCACGTCTTCGACAAGGTACGTCTCTTCTGTTCCTGCTCCACTGCGGTACCTGTCCAAACTCTCGTTGAGGGTGTGGCCATGTGCCATAAAATGCGGAGGACTTGTCCTTCTCGATCTAATGGTACCATTTCAATTTTGACAATAGTCGTGGTGGACGCAATTCGGAAGGATCCCGACACGTACAGTGACGTCTTTTTAGGGTGAGTATTTTCCGAAAGTTTTAGCGGACGATGTCCATGCGCGGCAACTCACAGAACTCATGCTAACCCCCTCGTCTTCTTCTATTCGCGCATGCTTTCCTCAGACGTCCTCGCGATGAGTACATCGAAACCATATCCAAACCGTCTGCATGGGGGTATGTACAGTCCCATCACTGGTCACTCCTCCGGAAGGACATCCGGATTCATCGTTCTTGCTAACTGTTTTTACGTTTGCCGGCTTGGTTCCGTCCGCTCCTCCACAGAGGTGCGATAGGTGAGCATTCTCAATGACGCGATCGAAATGCAACCAACAACCAGGAAACCTTGTAACCCCTCGTTGTATACGATTCTGATCATTTACCAAAAACAGAGCTGTCCATCTTCTCAAAACATTACCAAGCGGAGATTGCTAGCTTCGATGTCGAGACCGGACGTTGCGACCGTTTCGGCGAGGGAGAGTATGATAACAGGTGAGCCACACTTCTGCGGAAAACTCTCTGCATCTCTGTTTTGGACTTGCCTATGTTACCCTCATCGTCCGACTCTTTCCGAAGCCGACGTCGAGAGGCTAGAACGTCGAGGCTGACCAAGGTCCTCGTTGCTGTTTATTTTTCAGGGCAATTTTGTTATATTCAGGCATCCGTGCGTAAACGCTGCAACCAAAAGACCCTCTACCCCGGGCTTTTTCGCTCTCGCATGCGTGGCTTCCCAGCTGACTGGTATCGCGTTGGCACCCCCCGCAGACTACGACGCAGTCTCCTTATCGCCCATTCCCAACGCTCCTCTCGACTTCCACCAAACTCTCTTTCCCGTGAGCGCTGAAGCTATCTTCAACGGCGCTGCAACTTTGGCGGGAAAACTAAGAGCCAAGAAGGCTTACACCAATACGGCAACTTTCGACCTCAAGTGCCAGGCAAGCAACGTTGATGACCTCATTTGTTGCTGCGATTCTGATAGCAATTTGGTTTACCAGCGGTGTGGCAAGGGCCTGAAAGGCGAGAAGGAGGCCAGAGAACACGCGAAAGAGACCGGTCACGCCGAGTTCGGCGAATATTAAATTGATGAAATCGTGGTGACTGTATTGTACGCTCAGAGAATGAACACACTGCTGGGCGCTTCTCCTTGGGGACAGGAACGCAACGCATTGACGGCGACCCTACTCGTTATGGACTTGACGCCCCTCTAGGCTCTGATAAAGACTTGTCCCACGTTCCGCCGCCACTGCACCCGCTACGATATGACAACCTGCATGCGAGAGTCACCCCTCTCTACGATTCAAATTTTTGCATAGACAAGTATACTAAAGTAGAGGGGAGCAAATGATGGCGCTATGCAAGTTGTTCAAGGCTGGAAGAAAAAACGTTGAAACGATGTAAGGGATAGCCTGCCGTGCCGTATGATGTAAAGTAATTGAACAGGGTTGAAAGGGAACACGCCCAGAGGAAATCTAAAGATCCTCGTCCTCCTCTGGAAGGGGAGCACTGGCAGCCTAACCGAGT
Organism: Tulasnella sp. 403; assembly: GCA_019632305.1. Classification (NCBI taxonomy): domain Eukaryota; kingdom Fungi; phylum Basidiomycota; class Agaricomycetes; order Cantharellales; family Tulasnellaceae; genus Tulasnella; species Tulasnella sp. 403. The sequence continues at coordinate 4,053 of WSTW01000109.1, read as the reverse complement.
GGGATATGCAGGTTAGAGTCAACGACATGAGATGACCAGATAATGAACACTGACCTGCTCCAACTCCTTGTTGTACCGATCCATCAATTCCGCATCGACCACAATTTCCGGCGGGGCCAAGGCAGGCGACGCTACGAAGTCGAGGGCAGGGTTGCTAACGGCAAAGCCGAGTGGTTAGCGTCTTACTCAACGATAAGTCGTCGTGTGCTTACCCGACGAGCTTTCTCGCAAGCCAGAGGAATGGCTTCTCGAAGTTGTAGTTCGACTTAGCCGAGATTTCGAAATATTGCAAATTTTTCTTGCGGTGGAAAGTGACAGCACCGGTCTTGACTTTCCGCTCCTGTTATTCGTAAAGAGTACGCCGATTGCGCCCATCGCATCAAACAATCATCGTGGAATCCCAAAATCGAACACACCTTCACGTCAACCTTGTTACCGCAAAGCACGATGGGAATGTGCTCGCAAACGCGTTCAAGATCACGGTGCCAGTTGGGAACATTTTTGTAGGTAATACGCGACGTCACGTCGAACATGATGATGCCGCACTGGCCCTGAATGTAGTAGCCGTCACGGAGACCACCAAACTTTTCTTGACCGGCGGTATCCCAAACATTGAAGCAGATCGTGCCGAAATTGGTGAAGAAATTAAGTGGGTGTACTTCGACACCGAGGGTCGCTGCAATGTGTACGAGAGTCGTTGTTCCACGAAGAAGGCACAAGGGCAAAAGAAAAAAAGCAAGGTCAGTCGATATTGAGATCGTCGCCCATCATCCTGGCGACGCAGAAACGAGATATGTACCAATGTATTTCTTTTCGAACTCCCCCGTAAGGTGGCGCTGGGCAGATCGGTTGTCGAGTCAGTCAAAGTTGGTGCGACGCGCAAGAGTCAAGCCCGCCTCCAGCAGGCATAATCGGGCAGACATCGAGAACGAAAGGCTCACCTTCACGAAAGTCGTCTTGCCCGTTCCGCCATCACCGACTACACGACGCGATCGTCATCGATCGGAGGGGAACGAACCACCAAAAATCGAAGGGCACGAGGGTGAAAGAGCGAGCACCACAGAAAGTCAGCCTCACTTTGCCCACCGAGAGGATTCCAACGCGTTATTTGGTCTCACCGAGGACGAGCTTGAATGTAGGGATCTGTGTGGTTGCCTCAGCCATCGACGATAGGGTATTGAGGGATGTGGTGTGCGGGTGATCAAGGTTGGGTTGGTGGTGGTCGAAGTAAAGAGAAAAAAACACGAGCAACTTTCCCAGTCGGAATCGATATCTCTTTATACCACCACACCACACCAAAGCCTTCCATATATCATCAAAACGAGTAATTCATGACTCTTGTTGGTCACTCTGGTTTATACAAAACAAGTCCTCCTTGAACGACTAGGGCGGCGAGGTGTCACCATCTTACCAACACCCGACCTCTTCTACACCATCTGATGGGAATACTGTGCGAAAACTAGGCTAGAGTGCAGTGATCTACTGTAAAGGGAGGGCTTCAGTTAGCTTCGAGGACGACGTTATCTGGCTGTTGTCATTGTCGACTCAGAAAAGCAGTGTCCGAAGAGGTTCACTGCAGAATAGCCGGACTCAAGTCATTCTCTTTCCAAGCAGAGCATGAAAGAGTCATTTGGCCCCGGCAGAGTTCATCACCGATGCAGAGAAGGGAACGAGACTCACCACAAAGTGTCGGTGTTCGTTGAGACCTGTCATGCCAACTCCTTCAATTGGAGTTCTCCTGCCTTAGTCTAGAAGTAACCGTACGGCAATTCCGCCCCATGAAGCTGTCCTGGTAAGGGCTACTCTCCAGGTGTTCTCTTTTTCGTCTGCCTTTTTCTTCGAGGTGGTCGACGCCAAAAGTCAACAGAACGAAAGACCCTTGCTTACTTCATCCTTTGACCGTGCTCGATGGGGGACCGACGACAATTCCACTCCCGTGGCTAGAGGAAGAAGAGCTTTTTTCTGATGCGGAAATCGATTCTCTGGAACTCCAGAGCACCATGTTCGTCGGCTTGCCCTTTCAGACGGCAACGATCAGACGACTGACCACGTCCCAGGACTCCCCCACTCAGGTCCTTGCAACATGCCTATGGAACACGAAGAGAGTGGTAACATGTGGTGGAACGAGATTATGCATTGAGGTGTTCTACCACGACGCGCCCTCACCAGAGTTAAACAACTATGAGCTTTCAATACAACATTGTCCATCGTCTAATACCCAATACTACTGCGATTTCTATAACGTCAAGAGACGTAGTCATCTTGCTTCTCTTGTAATAGCTCCTCGGTAGAATGCCGTGCCATTTGAACGGTCTCAAGGTTTGCGAAACCCAGCGATAGCAGGAATTTGGCGATCATCCTGCTAGTTGGCCTGGCACACCACCCTGGTCAGTTCTTTTCGGGAAGGGTCACGATTGGGAAATGACTGACGACTGTGCCAACTTTCCTTCGGTGACATCAGTGGTCCACTGGTTCACCAAAACGACGAGGAAGACAGTCACGATGTATACGTTGGCAAACTGAGGTTGGGGGCAGTTGAGGAAAGCCAGAACAGCACCAACAAAGACTCCAAATGAGTAAACTTCTGCGTAGGATTTGAATAGCCCAATGATGCCGGCGACATAGATGAGGACCCGGGTAAAGGCGAACGCGTGGAGGAGTTTCACGGCAGTTTCATGAAGAAGAGGATCCTGGTTCTTCCAGGCTAAGAGTGCAGGGGCGATGCGGAGAATGGCGCCAGCCTGATAGGACGGTCCTGCCAAACCGAAGTTCAGATAGATTAGGGCTAGAGTAGGCGAACGGAGATAACAGACGGGTGAATTTTGGTTGCCCTCGTCGGAGAGACTTCGTTAGCATGAGATTGGTAGCAGAATGGACCAGGCAAGCGAAGAGGTCCGAGGCAGTGGGCTTTGGTGGAGCGGATAGTGACCCGATGTACCAATGCGATATCTCGTAGACCCCTGCCAACACGTGGGCAGCCAAAACTACAATGCCGTAGAGCGATGAGCATGAAACAGCAGTGAGTTCGACGACGGAGGACAATGACTCACTGAGGCGGGATCTAGAGGCCCCACCACGATACGACCATATCGCCCGCCGAGTGTGATAGGACATGATGACGGCGTAGGCCAAGAAAGCCATGAGCAGGTGCCAGAATGGCGACCAGCGAGTCAATGGAGGTCTTTGCGCCAAAACATTGACGGCCAGCCTAGAGAGTAAGGGGAGGTCGGCTTCTGCAGAAGATGATGGTATCCGGAGAGAGGCGAAAGACATGGATCAGAGGGGCAGGAGGACGGTATCGCTCGCAGTCGCGCCAAGGACGTTATATATTTGGCCTGTTAGGTGTACCTGCCCACCCTGAGTGTGAAAGCGCCAGATGCCAGAAAGAAAGTTACCGGATTCCACGAAGCACACTTGAATGAGATCGCAGCAGACACAACCCACCTAAGGGGAGTGATCAACACCTCCTGCATAGTTGGCTGTGCTGAAAGATGGGCACCATTTGGTTCGGGGCGTGTATCAAAAAGGGTAAGCCAAGTCAGGAGGGGAGTTTGAGTCATTCGGAATGCCTGAGATAATTGTGTCTCCGATTCAACGACCAAGATGCACTCCACGAGAAGGATGTTCACCTAGATCAGGAACTGGCGCCGAGGGTAGATAGGTATCGGTAGGGGTGCTACGATCTGCTGAAACGAGCCTCGCGAGGCAATCTGCGTATCGTATCCATCACAAGCGGCATGTAGGAGCCCGTCCAGCGGCGCTCATCGGTACTACGCATAAACCAAGGCCATCTACTCTAGCTTATCGAGCACTTGTCAATGTAAAGAGGGCCAAGATGGGCTTGGATCTTACTCCCGAATGCCGCCGGCAACGGTCTGGGAACATCCCTCCATATGCTCAAAACAGAGGACCCCATATCGTTGGCCTTGGGAAAGCACGTTGTAGACCCGGGTTGGGTCGGGGTGGGGTTTGAACTTCAGTTTGCCACAAAAAGGACAACAGGCGGAAGAACCACCTGGGGACAGAAACGCACACTCCTGGAGAGAGGCGGGG
>WSTW01000108.1:0-43325 GCA_019632305.1 Tulasnella sp. 403 | reverse complement strand
TTTTTCCAAATCATATCGCAAGAGGTGTTCCTCGACAAACTCAGAGTGTACGAAGATGGGAAACCGCTGCCTCCGGAGGTCGACGAACTGGTCCGGCTTCGTGGAAAGCTCAACGACACAGATGGTGACTAGCAATCCGGTACGATGAGAGTGTTGGTGGAACTGACCCTCTTTTCCACTACAGCTGTCAATTATACAGAGTACGGCCACGAAATTTCGGGTGTCGTGGCCCTCATCGGTAGGATAAAGTACGTCTCAGCGTTTCGTGGTGTCAGTGCGATAGTTAAACGTTCCTCGTGTAGGAGTCATCGCGATGTAGCGGAGAGACACTACCCGGAACTGTACAAGCAGATATTCGGTTCTGGCGAAAACGTCTCTCGAGACGTGTATTAGCGTATGATCGACCTTTGAGAAGTTTACTTTACAAGATCTGAGATACATATCACGAAAATGAAACTTGATCAATGACATTATTGGAAGGCACCAGTATCCAGACTTTAGTTTGGTGTTTCCTTAGCGAGACCTTCAAGTTATTCGAGTGTACAGGGTAGGGGGCTCCCCACCGTCCTGATGTGTCCTTCTTCCACACATCATACACATCGTAGAAGCCGAGCGTGGCTTCTTCAAACACGTCTGACAATGGTATCTGTAGATTGATGGATATCGGAGAGGTGTTCATGACGGCAACGACGACCCTCCTGTTCGGGTGCATGTGCATGTGAGCCACCACCACGGCAGGAGTCTGAGAGCTGTGCTCACCTTGACGTCAGAGGTCCGCTCCAAAGTTGCACAGTACCTCCTTGTGGCACTGGTCGTCTCCAGCGTCTGCGCACAGGAATACCGAGCTCGTCTTGGTTGGTGTCAATCAATAACTTGTTAGTGATGATCTCCCAGGTTTCGTCGGTCTTCACGGACGTGTCAGAGGGACCCCCCAGAATCGGACGCTCGATGCTCATACCATTTTGGTGAGGTCGTTGCCCAAGATCATAGGGCTTTTCAGAAGTGCCCACATAGAAAAGTGCGTCACTAAGAGCGCATGCTTTGAGTGCTAACGAAGAGCGTGGACCAAGTAATACCCACCGTATTCGTCATACGTCATGTTACCATTTCCAACTTCGAGCATATCAAGGTCGTTCCAACCTCCTGGCCCGGCGTAATCCACAAGAGATGCAGCCCAGTCGAGAATACGCGTAACCGCACAATCTGCGTGACCAACACTTCAGCGCACAAGGTCCGTGAATAGGTTACCGCTAACTTACGATGCCCAAAATTCTTGCAACCTTCTAGCACCTCGCAAGGACACCTCGGGTCGTAGTCTCCAAAGTTGTCGTAAATGTCACCCGAGATCCTCCAGCTCTGGGCTATCTCCTACACCCAAAGAAAAAGACCCATGACCGATCACAAAAGACATAAATAGACCGTAAGTACGTACGCTAGCCCATTCCCATGGTTTGTCCTCTCCCCAATTACACACCGCAAAATGAATCGGGCGTCCCGTGGAGGCCAACGCTCGAGACATGTTCCCATATCGTTCGTGAGAGATGGACTGATTTCCTGACAATCCTTCATTATAACAGTTGTCATATTCTGCATCCCAGGAATCAGGATCGCCACGAGACAATGTTCGTTGAAGGACAAACTGAGGAAGTCGACGCCCCATTCTGCGTAGGTTTTGGCGTCGATATCTTCGTATCCAAGCGATCCAAATCGCCCACCGCACGTATGCCTGTAAGCATAGGTCACTCATCGATGCCTTCGCAATGTTCTCATACCGAAGAAAGAGTTCTTGTATACGTACGTTCCACCGTCAGAATAAATCCCAAACTACCCGAATAGGACTCGTCAACATGCTATATTTCAAACATGTATCGCGTACCTTGAGGCCAAGCGCATGAACTTGCTCAACGACCGACTTGATCCCAGACGGGAATTTCTGGGGATCCGCGAGGGGTTCTTTGGTGAGACTATGCCGCGTTGGAGCCTGCCAACCTGTCCAGCTGTCAGAATAGCCCCTTTCTAAAATAGGGGATTATGGTTACAGTCGTCAACGATGATATCTGGAATCTCCGGTTTTCGTTGAGCCCGGCCGGTTCGATGAATGAAATGGGAACACTGCTAACATTCGTATCCAAAATCCTTGAGCCCAGAGTCACTAAGGGCCTTTGCTGCATCCACAACAGTCTTTTCGGATATCTGGCACCCAAAATGGTTCCAAGTATTCCAACCCATAGGAGGTGTTCGTGCCTAGAAAGCACGTCAGAAGGTTGGTTCGTAAGTTAGGAGGGGTTTAATCACGAACAAGATCGGCGGGGCTATTAGAAGCCCAACCGCGCAGGAAAGCGAAACTGCAGGAGACTAATAAAGCGGTGGCTAGGGTAAAGGTCATAGGTGAGGGGTGAAGGCGGACGAACACCTGCAATCAAGGGCTCGCTATCACGAGTTTAGGTACCCATCGCGGCCTTTACCTTTACCATCAATTTCATTGATGACATCCTCGAGAGGCAGGCCTACCACGAGTGGGGGTGTCACCTAAAATCACTCGGTATTACTCTTGATTGGCTTAGTTGTTAGCGTCCATGAGAAATCTGCTCGCAGGCGGGGAAGGCGGACGACAAGACTGTACATCGACTCGGGAACCGCAACTTTGTCAAGTTCCAACGTGATGACATTACGTGTCTGGATGAAGATTGTCTCGGATATTTCAGCCTTATTTGTATTATTACCGAGTATGAGTGGGCTACTGTGACGAACAAGTAGATGAGAGGGTAGTAGAGAAACGTCCAAGGCTTTCACCTAGCGTTTCAGTCCTTTGAGGTTCTTCAATAAATATTCAATCTTGTTGAGGGTAGTGTTGCAAGTCTCATGGTAGGTTGTCTTGAGGGGGGTCTCCACCCAAAGTAGCTGGGCGACAACATCGCAGCAAGTCCCCGTAGGAGGGGCCAAAGATCACAGTCCAGGCGAGATGGCGGGATCCATGGTACGAAATGACCAAGGACCTTGAGTACGGTCCTGCCGAGTTGTTCTGTACCTGGCATCGTTATAGCAGGCGCAGGTTGTATTGAGGGTCAAAGTATGAGTGTTGAGTTTGACCCACTCGCCGACAACGATGGTCGCTCGTCCTATACAAACATATGCCCATAGCCGACCTCAATGGCATCGATACAGAGTATCCCGTCGCGTGTCCCAGTCTGTCGCTGGTGATTTGACGTTGCGGCAGGCGAAATCTACTGCGCTCTCGCGTGTCGAAAAGCATAGCGGTGCGGTTGACGCGTCGTCATCCTGCGGTCAATCCTGCTTCTATCCCAACGCTCCAACTCACCTTCTCACCACACACAGTGGCTCGTCCTTGAGTACGTGCCTCGTCGCCGATCAACAGATCCACAGAACTCGCAACCCTGAAAGCTCGTGAGAACACGTCACCGCGGACGCATCGGGATTTGGACCAGGTCCAACTCCGCCCATAACGCTCATTACGATGGGCCCTCCCCTCCGGCAGCTTTTACTACTGTTATTCCTATCTATCTTTGGCGCTTTAGGCCAAGAACCAACCGTGAAAGTCAATCGATTCAAAAACCTGCCGGCGCGTCTTTACTACTTCGATGATACCACCGTATGTCTCGCTGTTTTGCTGGCGGATTTGCGAAACACGCTCACAGCGGTTGGCCCTTCTAGGTTGTTTTGTACCATGATCCTGTGGCATCCACACTGTACCGCTCAACAAATGAAGGAAAGGATTGGGAAGAGATCACTGTTCTGCGGGGAAAAGCAATGATGTTCATACACCATCCACACGACAACCGATACGTCCGTCCAATCCACTCTTATTCATGGCATAACACTGATTGTAATGCATAGGCATTCGTTCTAACAAAAGAGAAAATACATTACCGGACAACCAACCGGGGTGAAAACTGGCAGTCGTTTGAGATGCCACTTGCGCCCGCCCTCGTTCCCGCACCGCTTTCGTTCCATGCGGACAAAGATAAATTCGGTCACATCCTTTATCAGGGTACAACCTGTCACATGATGGGGATGGGGGATTGTCAGGACGATGTACGTTTTGTGCACGCCACGGTCGACTCGCTCTCACATTTTAGTCCCATAGACCTATTACACCGAGGACGCGTTTGGCGATACACCCAAGCTTCTTCTAAGCCAAACATCCAAGTGTCTCTTCGCTCGGAACACGAAAACTCTGAAAGATGCCCCTCCCAACCTTGTCCTCTGCGTCGCGTTCGACGCCAAAACGTCGAATGGGAAGCACACTCTCAGCTCATCTCGCCTGTTCACCAGCGAAGATTACTTCAAATCTCAAGTCAACGTCGTCGACTTTGGAATCGGGAGACAGGCCCGTGGTGTCGTTGCGCTGGGAATTGTGTCCAAGTTCATGGTCGCTGCTCTCAAAGATCCCTCACAAGCCAACGCTGAGATGCAACTCTACGTCTCTATGGATGGCAAGCAGTGGTCCAAAGCAAGGTTCCCCCATGCTTCATCGTCCAAGCTTCACGAAAACGCCTACACGATTGTAGAATCTACTACCCACTCACTGGCGGTTGACGTCCTGCTGCACTCAACAGCACCGGTTGGAACTCTGTTCGTCAGTAACTCCAACGGCACCTTTTTCGTCGAATCTCTCAAGGATACCAACCGGAATGACGCCGGCTACGTGGACTTTGAAGATTTAATGGGCGTCGAAGGTGTTGGGCTTGCTAATGTCGTGTCAAATGCCGCTGAGGTTGAGGCAAGAGGCGTCCCCAAAAAGCTTCGCAGTCTCATTACATATGATGACGGGAGCAGTTGGTCACCCATCAAGCCTCCAGGGCATGATCTTGACGGTCACTCCTTCTCTTGTTCCGGATCAGATTGTGCTTTGCACTTATACTCCGTGACGACTCCACATAACTTTGGCCGCGTCTTCTCCTCACCGGCTCCAGGCTTTGTCATGGGTGTTGGAAACGTCGGCGAGCATCTTCTTCCCTACGAAAGTTCCGATACTTTCCTTAGCACGGACGCAGGGTTGACATGGAGGATGGTACACAAAAACGCCCACATTTACGAATTCGGTGACCAAGGGAGTGTTATCGTCATGGTCGATGACGAGGAATTCACCAAGCACGTCAAGTATAGCTGGGACGACGGCAAGAGCTGGTACGTGCTACAATTTCCGCGCCTAACGGTTTCATGCCCTGATACATCTCAATTCAAAGGAAAGGCCTCGATCTTGGAGTTACCCTTCGCGCGAAGTCGCTTACTACCATCCCTGATTCGACCTCGCAAAAATTCATTCTCATCGGTCAGTTGAACCGGCAGTCAACCACCGATGAGGGCAAATACGCAGCAGTCTTCCTCGATTTCGCCACCATGAACAAGCGCCAATGCAACGAGGGCGATTTCGAGAAGTGGTATGCACGAACTGCCAAGGGAAAAGAGTGCCTCATGGGGCATAAGCAGTGGTACCGTCGGCGGAAGGCCAACGCGGATTGTTATGTCGGCCACAAGTTCGAAGATCCTGTCGAACATGAGGATAATTGTCCCTGTACGGATGAAGACTATGAATGGTACCTCTGTTCCCGTGTTGTCGTACGCTGCAATCACTGACATTGCGCCTCCCTCAGCGACTATAACTTCGTTAGACAAGGGGATAAATGCGTCTCCGTCGGCCCAGAGCACATCCCAGCTGGTGTCTGTGCTCATGACCGCAAGGGGACCTATCTGGGTTCCTCAGGCTACAGACTCATCCCCGGCAACACATGTCGACGTCCAAGTTCCGGTGCGAAAGACGAGAAAGTCCAAAAAGATTGTGCCAAAGGTACCTAACGTGCATCATTTCGTGAATACACGCTCATACTGATACATGGCCATGGTAGCTCAACCTCCAGAAGGGATGGCGACGCATCAAACTGTGAGTTGCCCAAATCTGACAACCCCTTTCGCAGTAATAATGCCATCCCACCGCTAGTTCCAATTCCCTGGCTCCATGTTACAGTTCCAATATTTCCGCGACTCGCATACTGTGCTCGTCCACGTGGCAGGTGGCCAAATTTGGCAATCAAGCAATGAGGGTTATACCTGGTCGCAACTCCACAAGGACCAATATTTCGTCGCCATATACATGAACCCATACTGGAGCGAGCGGGCCTGGCTACTCACACCCACAAGGAAATGTTACATGACCACGGATGCCGGCCAGACATGGATTCCTTTGGAAGGTCCCACGGAACCAAACACCTTTGGCGTCCCCATTATCAGTTTCCATCCCAAACAGACTGATTGGCTCATCTGGACTGGTTCTGTCGGTTGTACCGGTGCTCCCGGCGGCGGCACCGGATCTGACTGTCGAACGGAGGCCTACTACTCCCGCGACCATGGCCGAAGATGGTCCAAGTTCGAGTCCTATGTACGCAACTGTGCTTGGGCCCGAGATAAAGACATCAAAATCGACGAACGAGAGATCCTTTGCGAAAGCTATCGCATCAAGAAGGGGAACCAGATGCTGTTCTCAGGAAATGCTCTGGAGCTCGTCAGAGGTCGTGAGTTCTACAGCAAGAAGGATACCCTCTTCAAGAACGTGGTCGGGTTCGCAAAATTCTCTGAGTACCTTTTAGTCGCAGAGGTATGTGCTGGATCGTTTTCCAGAACACGAGGCTTATCGCGGCTTGCAGATTGCGGATAACGCCTCGGCACTTGACCTCCAAGTGTCATTAGATGGAAAGACGTTCTCTCAGGGCCTGTTCCCGCCAAATATGAGACTCGACAACCACGTAAGTCGACGCACGCCCGCTTACACCTCACCATGTTAATTGTTTTATTTAAATAGGCGTACACCATCCTAGAGTCCAGCACCGATTCTGTCTTCCTCCACGTCACCATGTCTCAAGCAAAGGGCGGCGAATGGGGCAACGTTCTAAAGTCCAACTCCAACGGCACCTACTATGGCCTATCACTGTCATACGTCAACCGGAACGATCGCGGATATGTTGACTTCGAGAAAATCATCGGACTCGACGGAATAGCCGTCATGAATGTGGTTGCAAATCCCGACGAAGCGGCCGTCAGCGGTAAGAAGAACCTGCAAACACGAATTACCCATAACGATGGTAGGCCGTGATCCCTATTCCCCGGTGTAGGCTGACTATGTGCAACACAGGTGGTACCTGGAAGCCACTTACCCCGCCTGCGACTGATTCTCTTGGGCAGAAGTACGGGTGCACCGGAGCAGTACGTAATTCGTCGCTTGATGACGTTATTGGCTCTCATTGGTATCTTAGCAATGCGCATTGCACATTCATGGCTATACGGAACGGTTTGACGCCAGGGCGACGTACAGCAGTCCCTCCGCCATCGGCTTAATGATGGCAGTTGGTAACGTTGGCACTAATCTTGCCCCTTACACCGATAGCGACACGTTCTTCAGCCGAGACGGAGGCTTCACTTGGGAAGAAGTCCACAAAGACGCCCACCTGTTCGAGTTCGGCGATTCGGGGTCCATCCTCGTTATGGCCAACGACGAGGCCGCCACAGACCACGTACTCTTCTCGTTGGACGAAGGTCTGAACTGGAGGGAATACAAGTTCATCGGACCTGGGGAGCCCAAGCTCCGCGTGAAGGAAATCGCTACGGTGCCAAAGGATACCAGCAGGAAGTTCATCCTTCTCGGCTACCACCACATGAGGGAAGAATTGGTCGCTGTGCATCTCGATTTCTCTGCAATCACTTCAAGACAATGTGGGTATCACGTGATGCATAAGGGCCTCGTTTCTGACGTCGTTTTAACCTAGGCATACTCGATCCTGATAACCCCAAACGTGACGACTTTGAGCTCTGGAGCCCCAGCGAAGAACGAGAAGAGCGCTGCTTGTTTGGTCGTCAGACGCTTTATCACCGCCGCATCCGCGATCGGAATTGCTATGTCGGAGAACAGGCGAAGACACCCGAACGTATCGTTAAAAACTGCCAATGCGCGGCGAGCGATTTCGAATGGTGGGTCGTCCTTATTGGATATCGTTCCTCTCATTCACACTGATGGACGGCTGCTATCACCAGCGAGTTCAACCACGTCCGCAATAGTGCTGGTGAATGTGTGTTGGTAGAAGGCGCCCGAGCATTGGCCGACGACGACACCTGCAAGGACGGCGATGACTACTGGTACGAGCGGACAGCATACCGCAAGATTCCGTATTCGACCTGCGAAGGCGGAACGCGACCGGACCAAGGACCGGCCCACATCTGTCCCGGAATCAAGGGCCATTCCGCCATGTTCTGGTTCACCTTCTTGATCATGCCCTTCGCCTTTACGGCACTCGTTGGCTATTGGTATTATCGCAGGGGAGGGTTCAGCAGGGGGTACGTTACATTTCGTCCCTATTACCTAAAGCGAGAACCTGACATGTGCTGGTCACTTTATAGGGCCATCCGGCTACCCGACTCGAGCTCCCGACAAGCATATTACGACTCAGGCCCAATGGCCACCCTCGCGTCCATTCCCTGGTTCCTCGTTGGCGTTGCAGGCGTGGCATATGCCTACATCACCACCATCAGGATCCCATGGGTCTCGGACCGATTCCAAACCCGGCGCGGATACCGAAACGTGCCGGTCGACGAAGACGCTCAAGTCTTGCGCTTCGAAGATGACGACTAGACTTGCACCCCTCTTTTACCCTGACTGCTGTAATGGTGGTCGTGTGCGTGTGGGATGACACCCCCTTTCTCTTTCCTTAGAACAGAAAAACGGACGGCTTTCCGGTTATCCTCCTCGTTGTCCCACTATCTATTCTCTTTTACCTTCTGTACCAGTCAACGCTCGTTATCACCATGCTCTGCATATCTCACTCCAGCGCGTGCCCCGTCCATGAGCTTTAGGAGGGTATCACTTCAAATACGTTAGCGAAGGCAGTGGTAAACGTGGTTGATTTAGCGGATATGCAAGGCCGCAGTACGAATGGTGGCGTCGATTCCGCACACACGTACGCACCCTCGAAGGCGAAAGTGAACGCATGCATAAAGATCACAAGTGACCGGGGCGCTATACGTCGCTTAAGCGTGTATATCTATCATTGACATTTATAGTAACAAGGTACCAAGATATCAACGTTCTCATTACCAGTGATCGTTCCGAATTGCGGCGAAAGGTGCCGCCCGATGCAAATATCTGGGAGAGCAAATTGTCACGCGGTGAGGCAGTTCATCAAAGACAGGCTATTCTCTTTCATTTAGGTAATGTCCGGAATAACGAAAGCTAGATACAAAACAAGGAGGCGCGTGGACCTCCCGGGAGACTCCGCATCTATACGCGGAGAAGGCTGTCACCAAAGTATCGCATCGCTTAACAATGCCACGATTTCTTGAGGGAAGAAGTTGCGATAAGATGTTAGCGGGTTCGAGGACGAGTGTAACTGGCTTACATTGGGATGCTCGGGCTTCTTCTTGATGACGTACGGCTTCTTGTTGAGGCAGTCGGCGACGGTCACAAAGTTGTAGCCATTGGCTTGCGATTGTTTGATGAGTGGTACCAATACTTCTTTACTGTATCGAATAAAGTGAGTAAGGCCGACCGTTTCGTCTCCTGGTGGACCCTGAGTCAACGTACACAAAGACCTCTGTGTAGGTTGAGATTAGTCCACGAAAAAAGGTAACGTTTGAACACGCACCATCGGTTTCCTGAGAAGCTACGAGGGCGTTCTTGGGTTTGTATGAGGGTTCATCGCTGAGCGATGCGGTGCCGCCGTTATCGTTGCCAACCTGGAAGTCGTGGATGACGACGTCCTGGGCGTTCTTCCCAATCACATCAAGAACCTTTGAGGAACAAGATAAATGACCAATAATCGGTCGGTGCAGTGGAACACATACGTCGTCGTCGTATTTGTCGAAGGGAGGACGAACGAAAGCGGGCTTCACACCTAGAATCTTCTCAAGAGCAGCTGAGAGCAAGGGAGTCAGCTTAGCTGGGGTCATTTTTTGACTTTAAATGTACTCACTATCCAGCCTAAGTAGTTGGGTAGCAGCACAATGTCAGTATGCGGCGGCCTGACAGGTCCAAGTTCCCTTACGCACTTGGTTAATTGCGTCTTGACTGTCGGTCATAGGTGTCACCACAGCGTCATCTAGAACACGTAACCCAGCACTTACCATTAGATTTAGGGAGGCTTGTCAGGTCCTTGTGCTCCCTGGCAATGAGATGGGTGAGGTAGACTGTCACCGGTGAGCTCTGCAGTGCATACCAGGCGTGAGAAGCAATTTCATGTCCAGATTCATATACGTGCTTGATACGTTGAACGTTTTCGTCAGAGTAAATGCAGCCGTCTGAACGAGGGGAGTTTATCAATCGCCGCTGGAGACGCGGAATGGGGTATACAGACCTTTACCTCGATGTCCATTGACGAAGAAAGTGCCCTTGGCCTTTTCCTTGTTCAATGCATCCACAATAGTGTTTGTCCTTAAGAGAGAAAGGTCAGGTGAGGAGAAAATATCCATCGCGGCTCGGAAGACAACATACCATTTTGTGGGACCGTCGTCTACATCGCATGCCATGAGAACAGGAACGAATGGAATGGAAATACGCAAAACTCACTGAATGTCAATGCAATGGCGTGTTTATCGACACAATGCCTGTACACCTTGGCTTTAGCCTTGCCCCACGTAACATCACGGTTCTGAATGTCACTCGGGAGGGCAGTAGCCAGGGAAAGGAGGGATAGAAGCGCGAAAATGGTGCGGATGGAGCAGATCATGACGAGGCGATTGTAGCACTAGAAATCTGGGGGATGTTGTTGGATGGTAAGGCTCACAGATCGTCCTATTTATCCAGAGGGAAAAAAGGCAGTCCATAACTGTGTCCGGCCGTATTAGTGAGCTTCAAACGTCAGCCAAGATAGTCACGTCGCAGGCGATGGAAGGCGATGGGAAGACAGTTCAACGTCCATCGGTTCCGACACTGCGCTCTTGCACAAGAGACACAGGATACGCTCAATGCCAAGAAAAAGTCTTTGGAACGGATGGACAAAACGCGCTCCGGAGCACCTGAAGGATATTACACGAACTCTCTAAATTCGTGTGCGGACAAGTGGAATAAATAAGACGTAGGTAGCTGCTACTGTGGTGGGGGCAGCGGAGTCGGGGAGCAGACGCAGACGTGTCAGCAATGCATGAGTCTCGTTTGCCAAGGCAAATATCTCCCAGATTAGGTCAAATAGAAATAGCTTTGGTATGGCGGGCTATGCAGAGGCGATCTTTTTTAGAGTCTAGCAAGCCCTGCTGATGCAGTTAGGAGTGGTAGACGTTCGACGGTAGAACAATCCACGTTGGTCCATGTCTATCCAGTCTGCCCAGTTGGTCACAGTGAAGAGTTACGAGGGATTTGAGTTCATCGGCGCTCGAAAGGCTGCGCGGTGTAGCGCTCCGCGTTGGCCGTTCAAACTCCCAAGTACCAGTGAAGCGGCGAGGCTGCGTGGGACAGCGGCGACTCCAGCGGTGCAATCGAGTTGGCAACCAATCTAATCTGTACCCTCCACCCTCTATTCTTGACTATCTTCTCTTCTGCTACTCGTGGGATACGTCACATCCCCCTATGGCCGATGACACCCTGGTCAAACGAGTGGAGTTGGTGAGTGAACCATTCGTCCCTCACATGCCTTCTGGAGTTAACCGTTCGATGTCTTAATAGGAGCAGGCCCTTCTGGAACTCGAACGATATCGGATAGACAAATCTAGGCTACGAACGCGTCAGACTTCTCCTCTTGGCAGAGGGGGCTTTGGTATCGTGAGGGTGGCCGATTTCGACTCTAGCAATGGCGCCACGACTGGGGTCGCGGTAAAGGAATTAAAAGCGGATGAGTCGATTCATCCGGCTAGGCTGGCTCGAGTGAGAAAGCATTCACTGGGTACATTCATCCGACTTCTGACCCCGCTCGATTCACCAAGCGCCTTGCTAGGGAAATGCGACTCTGGTCCGTGTTGAACCACCCTAACGTCCTTCAGTTCATCGGTTTCCATCTCAATGCGGACTACACCGAAGCCTTATTGATTTGCCCGTGGTATCCACTGGGGAACATTCACTCCTTCTTGAGATCGAGGAACCCTGCGAGTACCAAACGACTCCAATTCGTGCGTCTCACTGCAAGTACCCTTCCGGGCTACTGCACTCACTGCGATGTCTAGATCAAAGATACTTCAAAAGGTCTTGCGTACTTGCATACTCTACAGCCTCCTGTGTGTCATGGCGATTTGAAATCGGTGAGTTTTCACTTCTTTCTTCACCATGTGTCGCGTCGCCTGATGCCCTTGCAAGCTGAACGTTCTAGTTAACGAGCAAGAGTCGGCAGTTCTGTGCGACTTTGGATTGGCTGCTGCTATGGAGGAGGTTTCGGGCTTGAGTACGTCCAAGGGCTTCACTGGTTCGATCCGGTGGTGCAGTCCAGAGCTGCTATTCGATCATCCACGCACTCCAGAGAGCGACATGTGGGCCTGGGGTTGTCTTGCATACGAAGTAACGCGCACGCCTTTCTCCCATGTCCTGCACCATCGCTCACCTTTCGATCAAATTTTCAGATCCTGACAGGCCGGATCCCTTACTGCGAGATCTCAGCAGACGTGGCCGTGATCAGAAAAATTGTCCAAGGGGATCTTCCAGCAGCTGTATCTGAAATACCCTTTACCGACATACAGAACCTCCTTGTTCGATGTTGGTCAAAACAACCAGAGAAGCGGCCATCCGCCAGGTCAACCATAATCACTCTCGATCTACAGGTCAGTCATCATTTCCTAGGGTTTATGGATCATCATACATATCATGTTTACAGATAAGTACGCTCTGGACTCTCCAAGCCATTTCAGAGGCCGCTGCTTATGCCGAATCCGAGCTGTGTGCTGAATTTGAGCGGGCGAAGCTCGACGTTGGCAAAGCGCACGAAATACTAGGACCCACGCTTCGCCTCTGCAATACTCAAATATACAGCAGTGTGACCGAAGCTCAAACAGTACGCCCCTTTACTCCTGCCCGGCTATTCGTGAGCTTACTTCGGTCTCAGGCGCTAGCGACCGGGAAGCCTGCTCCGGCGCTGGAAGCTTATCTGCTGTTGAAGATCAACACACTCGCGAAAGTGGCCCGTTATTCGGTCTTTACGTACGGCAACTCACCCACTGTCACTCTTTCTTCCCTCAAAACACAAGAGGCCATTCCCGACCTGGTCTTCACCAATTCCAGGGTGGTCAAGGACAAATTATGGAACGTCCTGGATACGCTATACATCGCTCAGAATCCCGGGTCTCAAGTTACACGGGACTATTCCATCAGCATTGTCATGGGCCTGTCCAGAATGTTGGGGGAGACCGGCTTTCCGCGACTTGAAAGCGATCTGGCGGCACTAGGAAGTCTTCTGAAAGAGTTCGCTGCGTACGTGCACCAGGATGACTTCCGGCCCGCGTTTGCAAATCAACTCGTGAATACCTATGGCCGACGCTTCGTGGAGCGTGGTGGCTACCAACGGGCGACTTCGCCGACGAGAGAAGCGATTAGATTGTATCGCTCGCTCAATGAGGAAGACAAGCGGAAGTGCAAGCAGGAATTGGCCACCTCTTTAACCGCTCTTGGTGCTTGTCTGTCTCGGAGCGGACCGTCTACGGACTTGATGCAAGCAATGGAAGAAGCCACCTCGTATCTCAGGGACTTTGCAAACTCGAAATCCGTGGAGGCCACCCAGGCTCTGGGCGACAATTTGTATGGAATCAGCATCACCTGCATCGCTCTACAGCAACCCGAGCGTGCTTTCGTGACAGTAAAAGAAGCCACGAAACTCTATCAATCCATCTTCAACTTCGACCCTTCTACTTACATGGACCGTCTAACAGACTGTCTTCAGTGCATGTGCGACGTCTACCCTCTGTTCCGATTTCCCAAAGATGCGGTCATCACAACGGACCTCCTGAAACAGACCGTATCTGCTTGTCAATTCCTTGTCAAGAACAACCGGAAGCATTTCCTTCCTTACCTTGCCGGGTCTCTTCGCAGTCTCAGCGGTATATACAACAGGTTGGGGAGGTTCGATCTGGCTCTGGAACCTGTGCAGGGTGCCGAGGAAGCCTACAAGGAGGTTGCTCGTGATGTCGGGACATTCGACTACGCAATGCTGCATGCAGGATGCATGAACGACAAGGCTTGGTATCTTCATAAACTCGGACATCCTAGGGACGCCTTGAAGCTTGCGAAGGGCGCGGTTGCAGCCATGCGACATCTAATGCCAGAGAAGGAGAACCCGAGCTTCAACTCTGAATTCTCAGCTGCCTTGGACACATTGTCGACATGTCTATCCTGCACTGGGAAAGATGTAGAGGCTCTTTCTGCGGCTGAGGAGGCCACGCGATATTCTCGGCTTTCGTCACTTTCATCGGAATCGGTTCGGAACTCTCATCGGTTACTCCTTACCCAACTAGCAAACTGTTTGAAAAAGGTTGGTAGAATGGATGATGCGAAGAAGATAGAATTGGAGGTGTCGGAGATTCCGGCGGGCTAACAGCTCGATTTCGGGCGTTTGTTGTTATGTAATGTATATCGATTGTAACTTAGACCAACTACCACCTGCACATTGACCTTAGAGGTTGTATACGCCAAAATGTTCTTTGTGGTAATGCTTTCATTGTTGTATCCGGAGTGTACCGCTCGCTATACAACGCTTTTTGCTCCAGAAAGACCTGACACATCGGATTTTACTCCACCCGTCGTATTTCGGGCCTCAAATGGAACAGTTTCTTGAGAACAAGCTCTACGCTGACGTTGAAGGGACATGCTCAGGGGCACACGGATATATTATTGCTGTTTTGTCTATTGTGGATATTGGTCAAGGGAACGTGCTCAGTGGGACGGGCCAGGCAGAGTTTGTCACCGTATACCGTGCTATCGTGTTCAAACCATTCAAGGGAGAGGTTGTAGATGGCGTTGTGGGTGAGGTTAACAAAGTTAGTAACCAATCGTTGTGGTCTTTCCTCGGGTGCTCGTCTAAGAACATTTACACAGATGGGTTTCTTTGTGGAGGTTGGGCCGTTAACGGTCTTCGTGTCCAACCATGTACGTGGATGCCTCGACTCTTTCCTTGCATGTATGTCTAACCTGGCCGCGAAGCTCATCGACCCGCAAATGAAATTCGATCCTAATTCAAACCCACCGTCGTATGCTTCACAAGACCAGGTAGGTCTTCCCAAGGGCCGCGTTTTGGCAAGGACGACACTTAAAAATCAATAGGTCATAGAACGGGACACCCACGTACGTCTGAAAATAGTGGGTACTCGAGTGGACGCTACGGAAATCGTGGGTTCCTGCCATTTGTTGGTTTATAGTGTTGCTGATTTTCCACTCTCATCTGTAGTTTGCGATTGGGACAATCAAAGAAGATCATTTAGGAGTTGTCGAATGAGAAACTGTCGCTTTGATCCTGGTTCTTGGCGGGGCGCTCAGCTTTCGATTACCCTTGGGCCATCAGTCGAGGGCCTCGTTTTCGATGCATATTTCGATTCGCTCTTGGTCATCCTGGCGCGCAGTCTACGGTCCCCTCTGTACGTAGGGCACGGGTGACTACCACGTGTCGTCCTTGATTTACTTTGGGAATGTCGACGTCCTTTCTACGCACAGTCTTTATGCGCAACTTAAAACTCCTTGGAGCTTCCTTTTTGGGTGGAAGACTGCTTCTGAGCCCTTCCGCCTTGTCGGTATCGGCTATTCTTGCTTCAGTTGCACACCCGTATGAGTTCTTCCGCTCTGTGTGGCTGTATTATCACCGTAACTCCCTATAGGTACCCTTATTGCCATTCATGACTTTGTTGACCTCATCACGTGACCAAGATTACCTGATCCCAAGTCGCCGTTTCGATCGAGACCAGGATCGTACCCTCCTTCCTGTAATGTCGCGTTTCGTAAGAGCATCCAAGTATCGGTATGTCAAAATAGCGCAAGGGATTTCTACCTCCTCCAATTGGTGCGTATGCTCCCTTCAATAGGCACGTATTCGGGCAAGCCGCCAAAAGAGAAGGTGGTATCGAAAACGTGAGGGTTTCCAGCAGCGCCTGGGATACCAACCTCGTATCGGCTTCTGCGGTGAGTGACACGCCTGTCTCGTGAATAATGTGCCACTAACGGACGTGTTCTGGTGCCAATGACTTCGCTCTGGCGCGCCCTACCCGCCAGCTGTACCTCAGTATCAACTACCAAGTAGCCGGAGGAGGGGCATTTTCCATCCTTCCTTTGCCTGGCACGGAACCTGCCGAACATATACCCTACAAGCTACCTGATGTCATCCCCCTCGCCCGAGGACACAGTGGTCCCGTGCTCGACACTGACTGGTCTCCCTTTGACGACCGTGTTGTTGCATCCGGCGGCGAAGATGGAAAAGTGCTCATTTGGAAGGTCTCTGGGTCCGAATTTGATGGCTGGGGTGGAGAAAAATGGGAACCTCAAGACTTTGACCCCGTTGCTCGCATTGCTGGCTCGGCCAGGAAAATTGGTCAAATCATGTTCCATCCTACGGCATCACACGTCCTTGCCTCCGCCACGGGGGACCATACCGTCAAGTTATGGGACCTCGCTAATGTGGATGAGGCCCGATCGACACTGACCGGCCACGGCGATACTATTCAAGGCATGACCTTTAACTCCACCGGCACACTCCTTGTCACTACTTGTCGGGATCGTAAAATCCGCATTTTCGATCCTCGTGTTGGTGGCGAGGCCGTTAGGATGGCAGAAGGCCATGGTGGGATCAAAGGGGCTCGCGTCACCTGGATGGGCGATTTGGACCGAATCGCTACCACAGGATTCAGCCGGATGAGCGACCGACAGGTTGCAGTTTGGGATGCTGGAAGCCTTGCGAGCGAGAAGATGCTGAGCATCGATCAGTCCGCTGGCGTCCTCATGCCGTTCTGGAGTGACAACGGTATCCTTTTCTTGGCGGGCAAAGGAGATGGAAACATCAGGTAAGTGAAATCAGCGCCACAGAGCATGCTTAATTCACTGGCGAGGTACTTTCAGGTGCTATGAATACGAGTCCGAATCCCTACACGCACTCTCAGAATACACGTCAACAAACCCCCAACGCGGGATGTGTTTCCTTCCCCGTCGAGCACTCAACGTTTCCGACTGCGAGATTGCGCGTGCCTACAAAGTCTCTGGAAATTCGATTGAGCCGATATCATTCATTGTTCCCCGGCGGGTGAGCTACTATAATTACTAGCTATAGCATCGTTCATGCTGAATTATTATACCCCAGGCCGACACATTCCAAGCAGATATCTTCCCTCCCGCGCCATCTACGGAGGCCGCACTAACCGCTGCTGAGTTCTTCAACGGAAAGACCGCCCCGCGTAACCTTGTACACCTCGATACTGGAGCTACTTCCACGGGCCCCTCGCCTTCTTCGGCTCCTTCCTCCGCCAGAACCCCAGCCGCAACCAGCCCACCGACTCTTTCGCCCCAGTCGAATATCCCGACGCCTGTAACGGCGCCACCACCGAAAGCGACCTCCGAGCCCCCCACCCCTGCAGTGGCCACACATCGATCCGCAACAGTGCCAACGGTCTCCGTGACCAATGAGCCAGACGCAGACGTAAGCGCATTGTGTTGTCAAAGGATTCCGCGCGCTGACCGTACTCGCCAGTCCGCACTCAAGGAGGAAAACGAACGCCTGAACAATGAACTTCGCGAAGCAAGACAGATGATTAGGAACTTGGAGCTCCAGGTTGAGACTCTGAAAGCCAATGCCAGCAAGGCCAAGGCATTACTTGGCTGATGTTTATGATATAGTGTTAGAAGGTATTTGACAATAAAAGTTGACCTTGGTTCGTCTGGACAAGAACAGCCAGTATAAGCGCCTCGGCGCAGGTGCTCTGGTATCCCGACCGCACTGTATAAATAAACAGCGACACGTAAGAGTACAGTACAAGAACTGCGGGACAGGGAGTGAATTCTCGTTGAGGATCGACTTGAGAACGCCGAAGGCTTACTGTGGATATCTAAGGCGGTGATACAGGGGCAGGACTGCTCCACCACCACCAGTGCGAGATCTTCCAGAGGAACCATAGGCTAATGAATGCCGCAACGGAATAACCAATAATTCTCCATTGCTTGACACCGCCGTTAGTTCCAAAAGCCCGACCTGCTTGCCGCGCTGATGATGTTAGTCCCGAGGCAAAGGAGTTGAAGCTGTTTCCCTGATCGACGGGAAACGATGTCAGTGGCCGAAGGTGACAGCTGTTAGCGGTGGACTAGACTCACAGCATCGTCCAATAGGGTGTTTTGTCTTTGCGAATCATTGTGAATATCGATGGTGATCTGAAGTATTATGAAGTGTGGGCTAGAAGGCCTTTGCAGAACCGCTGGTAACCTTTGACAAACGTACGTGTCGAAGTGACCGGATTTTCGAATGTAGCTCATCCAAGCGCTGATCATTCTGCGATTCGTAAGTATATTCGGAACCGGACATCCTGCAAGTCTTTGCAAAGGTGAAATAGTTACGGAAGGGAAGGAAAGTGTGATGAAGGAGAAGTCGTTGGTTGTAATCGTAATTCTGGCCGAGAACGCCGTTGTGATGTTGGAGTAGAAAGCCGAATGACTAATCATGCCGCCTCGTCGGAAGAAACTCAAACCCTCATCACGATTGCGCGATATTCCCCACTCCGAGAACCCATTTGCATCGCCCGTTGAACATATATAACTCGTCTCTCATTTCCATTGGTCTATCAGCACCATGAGAGCGTACTATTTTGATAACGAGCCTACGGATCAACGACTCCCGCACCAGTCCATTCCCCCGAAACCTGTAGAACTATCTACGTTGGAACGGATCGGACTCCTTCATTGGCATATCCCAGTTGATGGGTACGAGACCAAGGTGCGTACAGCTTGAATGACTTCCCAAGTGGCCGAAGTTGATGGAATTTATCAAGATCAATGCCATCGCCGCGGAAAGGGACTACAAGAACCGTGACACCATCAATGTAACACGAGAAGGGTTGGGAGAGCTGTATGAAACTAAGATTAAAGGATTTTTCCAAGAGTGTGTATCGAACTGCTGATCCATACACATGGTCCGGGCTGACAGATTCTCCTGCAAGACATCTTCACGAGGATGAGGAGATCCGATATATCCTTTCGGGGAGTGGATACTTCGATGTCAGAGGTTCGTTTAATGCGTTATCCAGCGCCAAATAGCCATGCTGATCACAAAGTCAGAAACGCCATCCGATGCTTGGATTCGCATCGCCGTAGAAGCTGGAGATCTGCTGGTCCTTCCAGCTGGCATCTACCACAGGTTCACTCTAGATACAAACGACCAATTGTCCGCGCTGCGATTATTCAAGGTACGGTGGGCATGATTCCAATGCAAGGGAGCTGGCTAATGGCACCGAAAAAGGACGAGCCCAAGTGGACGCCTCTCAACAGGTCTGAAGAGACCGATATCAATCCCCACAGGGTATCGTACTGTTAGTACCCATTTGAAGTTCATGGGCATAGTCGGCTGATAGACTATCAATACGCAATCCATAGTGCGAACCATTGGTGCAGCGGCGTAAGCGTCGGATGCTTGCTTATGGGTGCACAAAGTAGCAACGGTATCATCCCATGTGCGTAGGTGACGTTGAAATTGAAGTATTGCCACCGTTGGCCACGTAGCAGTTCATTAAATCCGCCGAGTCGAAGAGAGGATGGCGCTTGTGTTGGGTTGCTTCGACTAACGGGATATCCCGTCGGAGCTACCCTGGTCGAGAAAGAAAAAAGATCAACAAAGACCTTGCCGTCATTGTAGAGATCTGGGCGTTTCCGGTGGGTATAAAGCGTAAGAAAGTGAGGCTACCGCATGTAGCTAGGGTCAACGAATAGCCAGAACCATCTCATTTGGGGACGAAGGGACTCGACGGAAAGGGTCCCCCGTTTCAAAGGCTCCCCAGCTCCGTTACGACGTTCGCAATACTCAATGGTATCGCCCCCCGATGGCCGTGGCTTGATTTATATTAAGATTGAGATCGGTGGATTTGAAAAGAGCAGAAAGGACCAATATGGTACGATATCGCCACCGTGTAATCGCCAAAAAGCGATAAAACAGGGACGAGTGGCTTTGATGTGAGTCAACTAACGTGGTTTGGGTAAAGACTTGACGTTTCGGTGGTGAAATGGTTTAGTAAAGATGAAATGCCGGTGGCTGATAGGACCTCAGCAGTGTGCGCGCGTGATGGGTACGGTAGAGATCGAGGGAAGCAGGTTTTGATTATTTCGAAATCCACCATAAGGCCTGATAGGCATTTTATCAGCGACAAGATACGCCTCCCCTGTAGTCCATGTGCTGGCTTTATCAAACGTTCGCCGAAGCCCGAAGGAGTTGTGATTGTCCTAACGGATGGCTGACGTTTCCTGATATCCCCTTGTCGTTCGTCGCGGGGTTGGCCATCCCTTGTATGTCGAGGATCACCTCACCGACGGGATAGATGAACGGCCCCGTTCCACGACCTTCATTGTTCGGGGACAAATCTGCCCGATCAAAGCCAGGCTTGGCCATTTGAAAACCAGAACGTACCTGCCGGAAACGTGAGGTTATGACTTGTTGTGGCCATTTGCCATTCGTCTGGAGGGTGGCGATCCTTGTACGAAAGCAAATAACTGTGATGTGTCCGAGCCCAGTCCGTTGGTGACTGAATTTGTCTGAGACATCTACCTATTCAATGGGTGGGGGAGCGGAGGGAAATGGACGGGCAAGTCATCGTTATTCAAATCGTTCCAAGCAAGCGGACGTGTCTGGAGCGGGAAGCCTCGGACGCTTTGTCCTTCGCTCGGGCCAGACAGGATGCAGTAAGCAAGACAGCGGGGGCTCGACACCATTACATTCGCCTCGATGCGTGTCTCGGGGACAATGGTACCTTTCAATTCAGTGGAAGTAGCGATGAGTAGTTGCGAGGAAACCAAACAACACGCGATACCACTTGCCGTTCATCCAGCCGGGAATGACCTTGCTGAGGTTCTCGAACGGATTGAACACGCACTGCCGTTCCCAGTACAATAGCGGGCATGTATAGGAGTCAAGCGGCGACCGACCCGAACGCGGTTGCCATGCCACTTTTATAATCCCGGTCCCGTTGGCTACGGACACCAGGCGCTTTAATGCCCAAGGTAGCGGAAAGAAGCACACGACTTGAGCCGGTATTCTTCACTTCACTTCGTGTTGACCGGTACAGTTAAGCATACAGTGGGCCATTGCACTCGATTGATCCGAGTGAATGTGACCGGCCAATGCTGTAGCGTCCAGGTGCCTTGTACCGCCAGAACCGATGTAGATGTCCTCACGTCGATCCGACGAACATGAGCCGACTGCGACGGAGTTGTCTCTTGGCCGGCCATGGTTTTCTTTGGACAAACCATTTCCGAAATGCAATGGATGGTCAGATCAAGAAGCAGCATTCAAAAGCCGCGTGGCTGGGTGTACTTGAGCGCTTCAAGAAACGGACAATTGATGACATTGCATGGATCGCTGGTAGATGAAGGCGACCCGGATCAAACGCCGCATTATGAGCACATTGAAAGAGAGGGAAATGCGGGCAACGAGGCTCAGGACGGATGGAGCCAAGAAGCACACCGATTCGAGTGGGTCCCATGACGAAAAAAGGCGGTTCTGGGGGGTGAATTGTGTGCTCGCTTGACCCCCGAAGTTCATGGAATGGAGGCGTGGCGCACCAAAGGATCCGAGTCCACGTGCAAGCACATATTCTTTGGTTTTGGGGAGCGACGTCGCAGTGATGTTGGGAGGGATTCTAGGCGGGAGTTGAAGGGAGATCGGCAGCAGGAAACGGTCGAGAACAGGAATGTGCGTCGTCTCCTCAGTTGCCCGATGTCCTACAGCAAACTGCCTCAGGTATGAGATCAAGTGGGCGCTCGAGCAATACGTACCGATCTCGTTAGGGGGATTCTCAAACGAATGTGACCGTTCATCCATCTGATCCGAGGGTGATGAGGGAACGGTCAAAACCACTATCCGGCTCGCTGCACCACTTCGGACCGAAGATTCCTTGACCGATCGAAGCAGGATGCATCGTCCAGCATGTCCTTGACAAGTTTCGAGCGGCGACCAAACTGGGATCCGCGGAGGTGGGAGGAACAAGCGTGTCCTGTTTGGTTAGCCAAACTGCTCCTCAGGGTCCGTAATGACGGTATCGCTTATAGCGATAATCGGCGGAGCAGTTCTATGCGGGTTGCGTTTAAAATAGGGACGAGGTGTACGAGATCGAAGGACTCAGCTCGATCGAGTGGCCCAACTGTCCGATCCGCCGCCTAATACGACTCCCAATCCGGAAGGTGTTATCAGGTTCACTATGCCGAATCCGTAGATTTCGTACTCCTCCGAACCTTCAAATCCGAGCCCCTCCTAACAACTGCCGACGCCCATACAAGAAGTCCAAGCGCTTCGACACCCACGATGTCGGAAGCGATGGGCCTCGGACCAGGTACGCCATACGTACATGCTTCGTGAACCTTGCCGTCAGACACTCCGGCGTTCTACTTGAGCGCTCAAACGTCCCACGTCACGGTGCGGAGCATCAAATATTGAAATTCGACGATTGCTTCAAGTCCCACGAGCTCCATATTCGCCTCGTTCCGCGGTCCGGAACAAGGGTAAGGGACTGCGAGTGACGCAACGAGTGTACGATTGGGAAATCGATCGAAACGAGTCCCTAAACCGAAAGGATATGCGTCTAGGCCAAACCGGTCAAGTTGAGAATAACAACGACGGAGAGGTGAGCCGGTGCCCCACGTCGGGCGCGCAGCGTCACTTCTTGACAAGCCCCAACGCTTGGGACAGCACCCCAAAGACTTGCGATGGTAGCGAGCACTTGAGATCGAGGTGCAGCGTGTCGCAACTTTCCATGTTTTTGGGCGCGATCCAACTGCCAAGAGAGGTTATACCTGATGGACGCAAAGCTTACCGACACCGAACCCGCCAACCAACGCATCTCGTCAGATGAACCACCGGTCAGGTCTGACCTCAAATTCGGCACTAGAATCCGAAGGTCGGTTGTCCAAGATTGGTGTATGGTGAACAAAGAGAGATCCTATGTAAGTTCATCCAAGGCATCCGAATGCCGTCATCAAAGTTGGACAACCTTAGCGATAAGGTGTATCCTGAGATCGCAAATTAGGAAATACCTCGAAACTGTGGTATGGTAAATGAATCCGACCAGTGCTGGACTTCGCAGGCGCTGTGGGTACGTACACCCCTCGCTGAGAATAGCCATTCCGCACACGACCTAGTTCGCAACGTCCGCCGGGGTGTACAACGTTCCCAGCAAGCAAGCCAAGCCTGTCGGTTACCGTTTCCGTGGTACATTAGTGGGGTGCACCTTCCTGCTGGGCCAAATGCTCGTCGGCAGTGGGGAGGCTAGGCCTGGCCCACGCCCAAGAGTGTCGTCGTACAGGTATCTCGACCCCCACGAGTTGATCGAGTGTGCGGCCGAAGCGCGTATCTTGGGAACGACAAGCGTAGAATGTTCGAGTTGACCTTGGGCACGATGACTTCATTGCATCCTGGATACCACCACTTCCGCCGCAAACACGTTCGCCGGTGTAATAAAAGTCTGATAGTAAACGGTGATCGAGATGTCCGGTCGGTTGTGGGGCCTTTTCTGATGCCCTGCAAATGTGAGACTTTGCATCACGACATTCACCACCTTTCGCACAACCACCTGTCTGCACAGTGGTTCTCTTCGGTTATCACCGGACGACACAAATAACAGCGCAATCCCCTGCCTCCAGGTATCCTGCCACAAGATACGCCAAGGATGAGGGGCAAAGGAAGCCATCGGGATCATGCGCTGCATATCTTTGCATGTGCTGTGTGATATGTTGTGAAAGGAGGGGCGCGAGGACCGCGGGAGGAGGCACCCCAATGTCTCCTGTTCGAGTGCGGCATTCTTATGCCTTGCTTCGGGCGCGCAATTAAATCCAAAAAGGGAGCAACCGCAGAAAGGCGGGCCCGAAAGCGCGGTGGTTGACGTATATCGAACCCGCAGAGTACCTTTGGGGCATCGGGCGTTGTTAAACCCCATGCCGTCATCTTTGGGCACAAGGCCTGTCTCGGATTTTCAATCCTCCTGGTGTGTATCAGCCACCTCTGGCTGGGTAGGAACGTTGGCTTGGCCGCAGGTTGAGAGATGAGATTGCGTAAATCGGATACATGATGACCGAAAAAGAGGGGACTGCAGATGAAATCTTTCACCCACCAGGGTAACCGTGATCTTGCTAACATCTTGGGGATAGCAGGTACTCACCTTCGTTATGACCGTATCGCGTCAACCCTTATATGCTTTTGTTCTAGATGATCGCGACAATACGCGACTCAGCGATCCGAATGGAGTGAATGACCAAGTCATACTACAGCGGTATAAAGGCAGCGTCTATATCGGAGCGCGTATTAGGCAAGCAGTACGCATTAAAACGAAGGAGACCAAGAAAACGAACCTAGTAAACAAGTTGATGGTTGGTGTAAAACCATCCGACCTAGAGACCTTATGGCACAACCGCTAATAGCCAACCCGAGTGCAGCCATATTATTTTATATTTGAGTATTGTGCACAATTATGGTGCGATGAATTCAGCTCTTTCCGTCCGGGGCAGGTGTCCGGCCATTCCGAACGATCGAGTAATCGTTCCAACCAAAGGGGTGATAGCGCAGTTACCATGGGGGCCAATGAGCGTGCTGTACCATCAATAGTTCGGGTGGATGATACCCGCCTTTGGTCATATTTCTGGCTGAAAGTTCACCGGGCAGCTACGGTAAGCTGGTCCGTCGCAGATTCGAACGCGTCCCGTCTCTTTTGACCAATGAGGATACCCAAATATCTTGTGCGGGGAGGCGATCAGACATTAAGTACCTTTCAAATGTAAGTTGTGGGAGTGGTCGGAAGATGTCTTAGTTGTATGTTCAGATATTCTCTGGCCACCGGGGAAAAAAAATAAGAGGATGAACTTACTGTCGTCTCAGCAGTATATATAATGCACTGTAGCAGCACGTATAGAATGCAACGGATGGAATAGGACGTTGCTGACACGAGGCCCCCGTCGCAAGAGCCTGTGACGAACCTGTCGGCCAGTCACCGAACCTCGCGGATGGTTTAGAAATTCGGAGGGGTGGCAACGTCGAACCTTTTCTGGTGTGTCAATCTTATCTGTGGCTGGAAACGAGGGTCCTATCGTTGGGTTTGGAGGTAAACAAGGCCCCAGCAGAGCAAAACTAACTCTTCACACGGTTCTTCGACGCGTCCACTTCCCTTCCGGTGCTTCTACCATCTTCATTCGGGGTTGCGAAAAGGATAACCCACCGAAATTCTCTACAGATGGACCTACTCCTCCACCCGAAGTTTCTATCACTTTGGTCTCTACGCGGTATATACCGTCTCGTCCACATTCGGTTTTGTTTGAAGCCCGACACTCCCATCAGAACTTCTCATGTCATAAAGACTTGTTTTTCCGAGTCCGTGGCCGGGCCGCGGTTTTTCTATCACCGCGCCGCGCGACCCTGATCAGAGACTGAACTTATGTGGGAAAAAGTGGTACGATTGAAATTTCGAAGTGGTCTCATTCGCTCTCACTACCCCCTTCACCAGCATTCACGACTTCCTACGACCATGGGCATCCTAGACTACGTCCTGCTTGGTCTCCTCCATCCCACCGAATTCCGTTCACTCGTCCAGTACAAGCTATTCTTCTCGCATCAGCGCGACATAACCGCAACCCAAGAACACCCAGATTCAGGATGGGACCGTGAAACCATGCAAGAGTGTTGGGGCTATCTCGACAAGACGAGTAGAAGTTTTGCTGCAGTGATTAAGCAGGTAGATGGAGATTTGGCCAGAACGGTTGGTGCCGCGTCACGTACTTGGCAATTGCTGCATCTGACACTGACGGCGTTCCAATAGATTTGCCTATTCTACCTCGTCCTACGCGGCCTCGACACGATTGAAGATGACATGACGTTACCTGACGAACAAAAACAACCACTCATGCGGTCGTTCCATAAATACCTATCACAACCGGGATGGACGTTCACCGGCTCGGGCCCCAACGAAAAGGACCGCGACCTCCTCGTTCATTTCCACGTTGTAATAACCGAACTCGATATCCTCCAACCCGAACGGAAAGATATCATCGTCGATATTGCTGAAAAGATGGCCAGGGGCATGGCTGATTTTGCTCACCAGGCTGCGACAAGCAAAGATCCAGCCACCAAGTACGTTCAAACTATTGAAGAATTCGACCTGTACTGTCACTATGTCGCCGGCCTCGTCGGAGAAGGGTTATCGCGGTTATTCGCTGCGTCGAAAAAAGAAGCTCCATGGGTTGCCGACCAACTTGTCTTGTCCAACTCCATGGGCAGTTTGTTACAGAAAACGAATATTCTCCGTGATCTCGCCGAAGACGTGGAAGAGGGACGATACTTTTGGCCCAAGGAAATTTGGGGTGCTCAAGGCTTTACGGAACTCGCCGAACTCACCGACCCGAAGAACGAGGAGCGTGGTCTGTGGGCTCTCAGCGGGATGACGTTGGACGCGCTGCGCCACGTGACCGACGCTCTCGACTACCTCACCATCCTCAAAAATCAATCCGTCTTCAACTTTTGCGCCATCCCAGCTGTAATGGCACTGGCTACCCTCGACGTCTGCTTCATGAACCCCAATGTGCTGCGTCGCAATGTCAAAATCCGCAAGGGACAAGCCGTCCAGGTATGTCGCTGTGTCATGTCATACGAGACCCCATTAACTCCAAGCTACTCAGCTGATCATGAAGTCCACCAATCCACGGGATGTTGCCTACATCTGTCGCGATTACTGCCGATCAATACACAAAAAGTGCAACACAGCGGATCCCTACTTCATGAAACTCTCCGTCATGTGCAGCCGCATAGAGCAATGGACAGAGCACCACTATCCTTCCATTATCACCATCCGCCCTGCGACCGAAGACGGGCGGTCGGCACAGGCTCGAATTGATACCGACCCCAAAGACGCCAGGTTGCGGATTTTCAATCGGGAGATGCAGATCCGCAAGCGAGTCGGTGGTTCTAAGCAGATAAACGGAACGTTGGAATCTGAAAAGGGTGTCGAGGAGGGCCTTCCAAAGGAGTTGTACTTGGCCATTATCGGTGGACTCTTGTTGACGAGTTTATTAGGCCTTGCCGTAGTGTACGGCGTTCTATTCGTCGTAGGGGCGTTGGACAAGTAGACCCTCGCAGGCCCTCGCATCTTAGACTTTGCATTCGAGTCGGTGTAATTTATACCTCTTTCTCATCTGGAATTTGCATATGGCCATATAATCATCATGACGAAATTTGACTGGCACTCAGATCAACGCGCCGAGGGGAATCCGTAGCATCCGAGAATAGGCTATCTACATACGGCGTAAGTACATAGCCGGTACCAAATGCCATCCAGCACGGGACGAGAACGTTGAAAACTCCGTGTTTTTGGGAAGGAAAACAGAAAACAAAGGGGGATATCTGACCTGGCGCAGCAGCATGGTAGTACAGCGACGGGATCCGTTTTTGATAAAAGAACAATATTGAAGTGTAATGGATATCATCGCCTAGCGTTTCTTCTTGGGAGCTGTATCCGGGTACCTGGTAAGCCCCAAAGCGAATAGATCGATGGACGAACGTACCACTGTTTTGCGGGTCTGCCTCGTCACCATTCTTTCTCTTTGTTCCGGTAATAGGGGCCTTGGCAGCAGTTTTGAATGTCGTATCGTAATCGGTAAACGCTGCACTGGGCGCATCGCGTTCCGATTCTTCAAGACACCGCTTGCAGAACCTGTGATAAACCCATTAGCACAACCGAAAATATGCAGGGGACGATCAAAGCCCCCCACCATTCGCCTTCCGGAACTTCGTCAAGTGGGGGATTCAGACACTTTAGGTGATACGGGTTATCGCACTAAACACGAAGGGTGAGTGCTCGCCCCGAGAAGCGCATAAGGCTTCCTCACTTTATCGCATACCAGCTCGAGTTCATCATCTCCAAGGTCGAGAGAACACACCACGCACAATTCCGCATGGTCAATTTCATCCGGGTGTCGAGGGAGGTCGGAATCTCCAGGCACGGTCAGGAACATGGTCAAGTTCTGTCCCGCGGCAATGCTTGTGAAAAGGCAACCATTCAGTCAACGCGCAACTACTCAACGGCAGGCTCACGTACTCAAAGACTTCAACACCATCCAACGTCCGCACTCGTTGTGGTTTTGGCGCACTCTTCGGCTCGCCGTCTCCGAACCCCAACTCGCTGTTGTGCGCATTCTGTCCCCAAGCAACGGTCATCACTTTCACCTGCCGGGGCTTCCCATCTTTATCGAGTGATTCCTTTCCGGGTGAACGAGCCAGTTGTGGGGATGAAGGCGCGTTCTCGTCCTCATCATCAGGCGTTAGAGCCCAGTGTGTAACCCCACCAGAACAAGCCGCCAGAATTTTACACGACATGATGTCCGCAATAACTCGGAACGTCGTATACGGTTGACCAGTGGAACCTACCATAGCACTTAGTACCGTTGATCACAAACCATTCGTTAACACATACCTTCGCCGGAGTTCTTCCACTTTCCTGCCATGTGATACATCCTCTGCCGATCAACAATAATACTGTTTGTGGGTCCCGCAGCGACTAGCAGACCACGGACGAGGTCATTTTCCGTCGAGAACTAGATCAAATGATGTCATCACGGCCCAACCAAGCACAAAGGAACTCTTACCTGGGGTACGAGGGTGGGCGATAGTATATCCTTTTGATGGCCCCTATCGCACAAACAGTCAGCCAACTAAACAGCCAAGTCCATCAGACGTGAACACACAATCCTAGACGACAATAACCGTTATAACCCCACACGAAAACGCGACCTTCAACATCGATGGCAATGCTATGCTGTTGACCAGTAGAGATGTTGACAATCTTCTTGTCAAACGTCTTGATATGCACTAGGAAAACCATTAAAAACGTAATTGCCACGGCATATGGCGAGATACACACCCGGTTCGTAAATCACATCAAACCCAGTCTTGTTTCCCGTAATGATATGTTCACCGGTGCGACCATTACCCAATTGCCCGTGATCACCACTTCCAAACGAATACACTAGCGTTTTTAAAAAGACAACGACGACATCAACCCGACTTGCAATCCCCCCCATACTCTTCGCACTCACCTTTGCCAGATTGCGTCAAGACAAGGGAGAAGGTAACACCAGCGCAAACTTTGACGGGTTTATCGATTGGATCGGATTTCCTCCACGCTCCCGGAACGGGCTTGAAACCGGCGGTTTCAGCGCACGGAACTTGGCCGCACTGCACAGCAACAACATGGAGACAAGGTGAGAAAAGGCATGACAGAGGTTAGGCACCGAAACACAGATTAGAACCGCGGCCTGCAATGAGGCAAGTAAGGCCTTGAAAACATACCTGGCCGTGGTTATTTGCACCGGCTGCCCAAACTTGGCCGTCCGACGTGATGAGCAGTGAGTGGTTCCTACCACACGCAGCATTCACAAACTTGGCACCAGCTGGAGCGCCGATATTCGAAGGTTTAAGTTTCATTGGTGCCAACTCCGAGATGGACGCAACAGAGGAGGGAACACCGAGAGCACCATTTGAGTTTCGACCAAAGAGAAAAGCGTTGCCTTCGAGAGTGAGGACGATAACATGGCAGGAAGAGTGGGAGGTGTGTACAGAGACGGCCTTAATGGTGGATAAGGAGCGTAAGATGTGAGGGGACGGGAGGTCGGGTCTAAGTTGAGCGATGAGGGGAGACGGAGTGAACATCACGTGGAAAAAAGACAGGCATCCGAAACAGCTCACAATGGCTCATGTTCGAGTTTAGTGGAACCTTTAGTTTCCTTACGACCTAATCTGAGCCTGGATAAAATTGAGGAATGAGGAAAGCCGCGCCCCAAACAATGGAAAGGGAACCCACCAGTCGGTTCCGCCGCACATCAGCACTTGTCGATACCGCGGCAAACATTAGTTGGGTGGATGAGCTAAAGTAGACACGGGTAGTTTGATAAATGTTCGGGGACTTACCACGCCCCCATTTTTGCGTTGCGTTCGTTGTGTCGGCCATGGGTTCAGTGCACGGTGGAGAAACAACAGCCCTTACAAACATTCGATGCAACAAATCCTGACAACCACGGGGTAACCGATCTTCCGTCCACCCAGCGCACCCCGCTCAAGTGCATAACCGACTCCCATGCGTCACTTTGATGCATCAAGCCAAGCTGCAAGCCTCAAACACGTTGCTCATATATTCCGTCCAGGTCGAGCCCCGCATCAGGCAAGCTGGAGGAGTCTCGGAAGAGTCAAAAAGGTAAAACAACACTCTAAAATTGGATGCATGAGGATTTGAACCCCAGACCGCCTCAAAACCTGCTCGCGAATGAGGCGCGCTACCGCTGCGCCATGCACCCGATATCCGAGGTTTTTCCGAAGCGGAGCGTCGCCGCTGAGCTGGATAGTCCCTTTCTAGAAGACTTGCAACATGATGAAGGGTTAGATAGTGCGGAGAGCTGACATGAAGTACTTCGTGCACGATTGCTGCGGAAGATCAGTTGCACCGTATATCCGAGTTTACGTAGTTGCTAAAGGTCGAAGCCACATCCGTCGCCTTGATCATGACCGTCGTTGTAAGAATACACACCAACGAGAATGAACCGAATTGACGTTTTCGAACGTGTATATAAGCCTAGAAGCGACTGGCCAGCACACAGCAACCCTCGGTCATGTTACACCTCATTTCCAAGCGAATTATGAACCCAGTGTCCCTGCATAATTACTGCAGTTCTGGAATCCCGAGTGTCCAGAGCAACGTCGCACAGCAAACGACAGGGTGGAACGAGATCCGAGGATCAGAACGAATTGCCAGCTCCCCCGGCGTTAGAGCGCCCGATCGTATCCCAATCTCGACCACAATTAACGGAAGAACCGACATTGTCGACACCGCTTTCGAAGGACTGCGTGGTGTTGGAAAAGGGTTATAGTGCCCGAAACCAGCCACCTAAAACCCAATCATCAAACAGCGGGCGAGACCCCAAGAATGTAGGGCAATTCGATAAACCAACGTCGGCAACCATCGTCGATGGGTGGATCGTAAACGAACATGTACAGATGCGGCGGGTGAGGTGATAAATCAGAGGCGGAAAACGGCAATCGCGCAGGAGTGTTGAGTTCGGTGGAGCGAGGCCGCGAAAACCCCCTTGGACGTGGTAGAACAGGTGTCTCCTTTCGTGATTATAGAAAACACGGTTGGAGCCGAGAAATTGTATGGTGGATTTGGGGGTATCGTTCCAGCTGTGATCTCGACAGCACCTTCTATGAACAAGCAAGGTTGCGATCATTGTAGAGCTCTTCGCCACGCCTGAACCACAGTGTAAGATGGGGGGCATCGTCACCACGTTCTAGCAAGAATAGGACTTGCTTCGGGTCGTACGACTCCAAAAGGGCGTAGCATGTCCAGCTGACCTCCTCAGAGACAAGGTTCGAGAGACGAACCCACGACGAATCGCTCACACGACACGATACTCGGCCTCGCCATATGGAAAGCAAGCAGACCAGTAACCCAAAGCCATGGATGCCGAAGTGAGAGGGGGCATACAAATACCGCAGACGAGCAGAGTATCCGAGCTGTTGGATGACGACGAGAACTTCACAATGCGCCCCACTGGTGGTTGACGATGAAGAGCGGCAAGTAGTGACCGCACAAGAGAAGAGAGAAAAGACGGGAGTTTGAGCCCGTCTCAAGTTGTACTTATCTTGAAGGTCGAACGGCGAATCCAGGTGGCAGGAAGGGTCGACAAGAGATAGTTACCAATGGGCCGTTACCTCTCGTGCGATACCCCACAAGATCGGGGAGGGGAATGTACGTTATGTGCCCTTGAAGGACGAGACCGATCGGATTTTAGCTAGTGGCCCAGGTACACGCACATAGGAGCGCCCAAAGAAACGTTGAAGGTGCGCGCCGTGTTGGTGGTAGTGCACACGAGCCGCATGTGGACCCAAGAAGAGCCCTCATTTCATTAAGATAAACACGAGAACAAACGCACGTTCGTCGGGTAGGGTGTCTCAGAACAGTTCGCTGATGTCGTGCTGGAGGTCGATTACAGCCGAGCGATGCGAGCCACACCCCGCGGAGCACACGGAGACCTCGAGGGCGCATGGCCGGAAAATCAAAACCGCCTGGCGGGGTGTCGAGGCACGGCATGAACGTCATGATCTAGGTCTTATTCGGCGACGGTTAACCCTAAGTCGGATAATGGAGTCGTTTCTTCATACTCCATACCCATGGGTCTAGGTTCCGGCAGCGTGGTACGTCGCGAAAAGACACCCTTGGGACATCATCAATGGCGCATCGGTATGATGAAGGTGTGTTCTAGTCGCAGAAGAAGTAGAAGAGATGGCACCGCACTAATGTGTACGCAGTGGGGTGGATAAGACTTGAAACATATCACCCAGACGTCCTTGTGACGAGTTGCGAACCAAAGCGCGGGCCAGAGTGCGGCGAGTAAATGCCGGGCCCGTCAGAGCGCCTACGAGTACGAACAACACCCGGACACGGTGGATTACAACACACAAAGGGGTAGACAGGACCGAGAGGAGTGAACAAAGCAAAGTGGCTGTGCAAAAGACGTTCATTGGCGAGTATTCATACTCAGGGGCGATCTGACGTCCCACCTATTTCACCTTTGCGTGAGACGGGTTCCCAATAGTCGATCGCGAGGACCACTCGTTCACAGGACGGGGGCTGGTTGGGATTGCAAGATACAGCATGGTGGTTTTATATAATCACAACGGCGACAAATTTAGTTTCGGCGAGGTGCTTGACTACAGATCCAGCGCTTCTCTTTGATGCACAAGTCGGTGACCTCGAATTGTTTATGCATTACGGCAGCGCACGGTGTCTTTTTCCTGCGACTAGCCCGATGCAGGTATACGGTCCGACGACGACGATGTACCTGCAGACCATATGGCTCGTTGCCCCTCGCAAACAATACCCACTTGAGAACTTTAACACGACTCGTCGCTCGGCTTTGGGCTTCCGAATGGTTGGCGAGGGGCTCTTTTACACTTCAGAATGGTGACGCGATTATTGGGAATGGACAACAGTCAGCGGGCGTTGTGCACCAATGAAAAGGCTTAGGCCGACAAAATCAACCGCGGCCGCATGCCTCCCTCTCGCTACCACCTCACCCGCACCTCACCATAACGTCACGGACAATCCACAACTCGTCCCGGCCGTCCGATCCTTTCTTCGCGTGATGCCCCCCAGCTGACTTGGAATTACGTGCACTCTCCGACTGAAAATCGATCGCACAACGTCCAATTCGATAGGAGATTCAAGTCCGGCGAGACCTCTCTTTGCATGACGTACCTCGTCTAGAACGGGGGAGTCGTCGTCGATGCCTCAGTTCGCGTCGGGACGGGTCCAGGTCTGGTCTAGCTATCCCCAGCTCTGAGCTCGCAACGCTCGCCGGCTCATCCGCGTGACACCACTCGACGCTTCATTTCCACAGCGTCCAAAACATCACGAGAAGGTCCTAAACCCCAAAGGCATGCACATACGGCACGCGCCCTCGAGGGCAGCGAATGAGAACGACACCTCACACGCGCACAACTGATTGCCTTGCGAGTTTGTTGAAAACCTGGCCATTGCAGTAATATACATGCGTAAAACAGCACACAAAACAGCACGATAACATCGATAGAGCAGGGGGCAAACATTCTTGACGATACAGCGGAAACGATAGCCGAGAACAAAAAACACAGAGTCGCAATAGTAGCTTGTCGTCGATAATTAATAAAACAGCTGCGAGTCAGGTCTGCCAGGGTTGTTGTGGGTGGAAATCTCCAGGTCGTTGCCCACCCGCCGCCTGGGACCCACTGGGCACGACACTCTCAAACACCTCTCCCGGTCCAGGGATACTGAATTGACCCGTGCTCACGGCACCCACGTTCCCGTAAGCCCCAAGCTGTTCAGGCGCGTTCGTAAACGGCATGTCGCCAAACGGCGCCGAAAAATTGAACGACTGAGACTCGCTGGCCTCCCAGCTCCCTGGAATCCCGGTTGCGGTCACCGCTCGCGGTTGGTGTAAGTCTCCAGCCGATACCTTGGTCGCGTCAAAAGACTCTACCGCGGGTGGCAGCCGGAAGGCGCAGGATTCGGGCAGCCCAGAGGGAATCGTCCCCCCTGACGCTGCAGACACGTCTGCGAACGGGGACGGGAGAGACTGGAATGGGCTCGTCGCGTAGGGCGATGGCCAGTTGGGGTTCGAGTTGACAGCCTCATTTGTAAGAGTCGCAGGGACGGTCGCTCGTCGAGAGGGGAACATATGGGGCGGAACGGCGGTCTGAACGAGCTCTGGGTGACCCGCCAGAGGAGGGGCTGGTGGCGTGTACGTGGGACGATAAGTAGACGGGGAGGCTCCTGCCTGGGCGGAGGGAACCGCCGAAGGAACAATGGGCGAAGCCCCAAGCGGTGAACCCATGTGTTCAATCTTGACTCGCGAGTGCTGCGGGTTGTAGATTCCGGAAGCCGAAGGGAGGGACCATTGGGGGTTGTTCGAGGTGTTGGGCACAACGGCGGGGTTGAGATGAGGGGATTGCTGGGACCAAGATGAGGCCGGGGACGAGTTGGACGAGGTTTGAAGTTTTGAAGAGGCGGAAGTGGATTGGGAACTAGTAGACCTAGACGACCCAATGCTCATATAAGATCCGCGTCGGTCGTCCAAGGTGGGGTCGGGCTTGACATTGACGTCCTGGGGGAAGTAATTTGATCTCGAGTCTGGGAGACCGCCAAGAGAGATGGAGCGAGGAGGAACGACAAAGGAGGAGTTGTAGGGGACTTGAGGGTTGAAGCCAGGAAAGTTGATCGGGGCATCGAACCTGGAGTGGATTCCCTCGAGATGCATGGGCCTGCCTCGGTTCATGTTTGCCGAGGGAGCGAGCGACTGCGGCTGGTAGGGGAGTTGCTGAGGTTGAAAGTTGAACGAACGTGCGGAAGAAGGGTCGTTGAGATTTGCGAGACCGTGTACGGTTCCGGTACTGGCAGCACTGCCGTTTGAACTACCGCTCCCACTCCCCCCACGGTTATCGTCGGTTGAGGAGAAGCTGCTCGTGCCACTGCGAGGGACGAGATTGAAACCTTGGTAGTTGTCCCAGGCTGAGGAGGGGGCGAATTCAAGAGGGGTTGGGATGAGTGGTGGGGAGGGGAAGGCGTGGCCCGCAGACGGCCTGGTTGGCGAAGCGTTTGGATACTCATCAATGGGGCTTTCGCGAGGCTCGCGGTCGTCAGATTCGTTGTCATCGTAGGCGGAGCGGTGCTCGGACATGGAGTCGCGCCTGCGGCTGGAGGACCCCTTTGATTTACGAGACATGGAGGACTTGAATGTGTTTTCAGGGACGATGATGCTACTGAGGTCTGGATCGTCGTCGATGATGAGGAGGTCGTTTGAACCGTCGTCCTTGAAGTAGGCCTGGAAACAGGTGAGATGGGGATGACTCGGGAGAGGAGAGGACTAACAGTGAGATGCCACTTTTGGATGTCGATTCCGTTTTGGATGAGGGTCGCAGAGTAGGTCTGCTTGGAGAGCCCACCTGGGAGGGGGGGAAGACGCTTTTTGCGGGGCTGCTTTACACGTCTGGAGGTGGTGTTAGGAGGGAGATGATAGCTGGGAGATGTCGGCTGACCTTTCACCGTTTTTCTGTTGTTTTCTGCGCAAAAAGGCTTCCGTGTCTTCGGGCATCTCATCGTACATGAGGAATGGCCCACGGACTCTGCTGGGAGACCAATTGTGGCCGTCTGTCCAGCGTTCGAGGGAGCCCTCGCGATCTGCCCATACGAATACTTGGCCAGCATGGAGAGCCTGTTGCTCTGGGCCGGTGAGACGCTTGCGGATGAGGGGGAGGATGCCTTGACGGACGGCTTGGAAGAGGACGTGAGCATCGTGAGCGTCGCGGAGACGGAGGTTAGAGTGGGTGGCGTTTCCGTGGGGGAACATATTAGTAGCGGGGGAGGGAGACGAGAGGGATTGACGGAAGAGAACGTGCATTTGAACACCCCCTCCGTTCAGGGTTCAGTTTCCCGATATTGTCTAGCAGCTCACCACAGGGTCACTCCAGCCCATTCCCCCAAAGGACAGCCACCGTCACCCCCCTCGGCTTCTTCCGGTTTCCTTCCACATGCTCCCCCCGTCCCGGCTTCCGTCCTCGGCGTCGGTTCCTACCCAGCCAAGAGGAGCCTCCCGTACCCCGGCTTTCATTCAATCAATCTCCGACCA
The DNA here is from genome assembly GCA_019632305.1 of Tulasnella sp. 403. Classification (NCBI taxonomy): domain Eukaryota; kingdom Fungi; phylum Basidiomycota; class Agaricomycetes; order Cantharellales; family Tulasnellaceae; genus Tulasnella; species Tulasnella sp. 403. The sequence continues at coordinate 7,009 of WSTW01000108.1, read as the reverse complement.
ACGCCGACCGGTATCCAACTTGTTTGTCGACTGTTTATCCAGCACGCCATCCGGTTGTCGCAAGATGTCGCCATTTATTGCGCAACTAGTGCCACTCATATCGTCAGCTCGCCATTCGTCGTCGTCGTCCTCACCAACCACCATCTCCCAAACTTTGAGGGCGTTCCTCAGCTCGCTGACAATAACATTGACGTCGTATTCAATTAATGGAAAGCCGTCTCCCTCCCCCTGGGTGATCGACACTCGAAATGGCATCGGAATGCCGTACCATGCGTCTCGACCTCAAACCATCACTCAGCATATGCCTTCTCCCCACTGCGCATGATCGAAACGTGTCCGACTCCCGGAACTTGTCTCGCCCGGCCTATTCTCTCCGGGTATATTCACGCAGAACGGTTATTCCAACGTGGACGACCGACCCAAGATTCCATTTCCGGAAAAGCGGTATTCGAGTCCGTACCACTACTTGCTTTCCGTGGACCCTGGCATCCATATCCCAGAAACCAAACACCCCACGCTTGTTCTTCCCATCTCCGCGGGTTCGTCTTTGGGTCGCCGCGCAAACATCTCCGGTCCTTTGGATATTTCATATCCTCAATCCGGTAACTCCGGCCCGACTCTCCCATGTCTTGGTGCACCAATATCATTCTCCTTTTTTCAAACACTCACGTGGCGCCATTTCCGCTGGTAGTCCAACGCCAGCAATACAATACGCGGACCATCCCTCTTTGGAATTGTACAAGAACGTGTACAGGTAGTTACAAGACCGCGACACATACGGAGCATACGTGATATTCAAATAGGACAAGATGTGCGACAGACAATCATAAGCATAATACGACATGGGTGCAATATTTTACGTTCGGTGTTTTCGAGCTTCCTGAAGTCTCGGTCGAAGTCCCTGCGTCGCCCCATCAACTACTGACGATAGCATATATCTCCACAGGCTCACCTTGACCATCTCCTTGATTTGCGCAGGCGAGGCATCTCTAGGGACATTTGTGAGCGTGTAATGTATAAGTTGGAACATCATGTTGTCGTCAATGATCGCTTCATCCGGCCGCAGCAACGGCGTAGGCGATGATGGTCGATCTACAGCATGCTCGTCAGCAGTGAACCAACTCACAGACCTGTCCTTTACCTTGCACAGGATTCATGTTCCACTTCTCCCCTAACAGTTCGGGTATCGATGGCCGCTTCTTGGGGTCTCGTTGAAGGCAGTTTCGCATCGTCCCGATGATTCCGGGCGGTATCGGTGTCGAGTGTTCGACCAGCCGCTGTGGAGGTCCGGCTTGTCCTGTTTGCGGGTCTCGCGGTCCCAAGATCGTTGGAACGGCGACATCACTGAACTCGATGGTGTGGTTCGGGTCTGGTATCGCCGTCATTTTCTGCCACATCGTCAGGAAGTAGAACGGCGGTTGCCCATAGATCATCTGGTATAGGATGCACCCAAGCGACCAGACGTCACTTGCCCGCCCAAGTTTCATGACTCGCACACCTGTCATTCCATGTGTCCCTTGAATGGCTTCTGGGCTCATGTAGTTCACCGTCCCAATCTGTACGACACCAACAGTCAGCCTCGCAACACTCTCTCTTTCCACCTTGTTCTACCTGTTGGTCTCGCTGAATATTTGTCGTGTCATTGGGAATCGCTTTGGCGATGCCAAAATCGATCAGCTTCAGCGACCCCTTGACCAACACAAAATTTGCCGGCTTTAGATCTGAGTGAACGATCTTCTCTTCGTGAATCACTTGGACTGCCTGCAGCATCTGTAACAAAGCTCAGTCAGGAAATCATTCCCGCTCTCGTTTGCACACCAACCTGGTGCCAATACGACGTGACCCAAGGAAAGTCGACCGGTTCTCCTTGCTTTTCACTCAACAGCTTCGCAAGGTCCACCTCTCCGCATTCCATAACCTAACCAAAGCGCTGTTGAGTATAAATCTCGTCCATCGCATGCAGGGGCCTACCATCAGCAAATTCTTCTTCGAGCTAGTCGAGTCGAACTCAATCAATCGGATTATCCGCTTGTTGCCCTCCAACCGACGGAGTAGAGCGATCTCGTTCTTGTACGACTCGATCGTCGCCTGGTCAGCGTTTTCCAGAGAAACCCGCTTGATGGCGTAGATGGCGTTATCTGGGGAGACGACTCGGTACACTCGCGACGAACCACCCCGTCCGATGCACTCTAGTCGTTGGTAAATTTTACGATGCACCTGAAATCACCATGGTCACAAAAACTAGGTAATATGTAGCAGTAACAAGACTCACAGTAATAGTGGGATTGGGCTTTCTTGCCGTCGTGACCTGGGGTGGGTCCACAGGTGGTTGGGAATGAGGGGTAGTCGCTGGGGTTTGAGAGGCATGCTGCTTGGAGGTTACGCCAACATCCCCATCCTTCCCCATTTCCGATTCTCTGTCGTAATTCGTCGTCTCCTTCAGGCGGCCATCACCATCGGCTGAGGGTCCCGCCCAATGAGCACGATTTTCCTTTGCAGGATTTTCCATGTCTGTAATCAAACCAGATCGAGGTCGTGCGTCAAGTGTGGGAGGCGAAGATGCACTGGGGTTGCGCTTATGTCGAATAGAGCCGGTTGCAACACTTGCAGTCGCAGGAACAATCGTGTTCGATCCTTGGCGAACAAGCGGTGCGGAAGGATGGCGAGTACTAGAAGGTGGTTCGGGGTTCTGGCGAGAGCCTCTAGAGCGTGGCCGGGGTGGTTCTGCAGGTTCACCTTTGGAGATTGGGGCGGGATGGCTTTGACCCGGCCGCACCGGTCGTCCGATGGATTTGGGAGCGGACAGTCCCATGCGGCTCTGAGGCGGATAGTGATCTAACGAGGTAGCTGCCCTCTGATGTTGAGGAATATCTCCGGGAGGGGCAGGGATCCGATTGGTTGCTTGGGAATACTCTGAAGACGACGCTGCTCGTGCACGCCCGACAACCGAGTTGGACGAAGGGGTCAGATAGTCGTAATCCCGCTGCGTCGGAGACACGTCTGCTCTGTCTTCAACCATACGGCCTTCCGCTTCCAACTCGCGGTCTACGACACAAGGTGTAAAACGTCATATCCTAACGAGGTGACGACCCTCACCTAATGATTTTCTATTCACGTCACCGGGGAAACGTTCGAGTCTAGCCTTGTCCTTCATCCTCTCGGTCTCCACTTCTTGTTCCATAAGTTCCTTCTCTCTTTGAAGTTCGCGATCGACATCGGCTTCCATCTCGCTGTCATGTTCTAATTCGCGCAGTCGGTCCTCCGCGTCACGTTGCATCTGCCTCTGGAGAGAAAGCCGGCGTGCTTCCCTTTCAGCGTTGTCTTCTCGGTGACGGTCGGTGGGATATTCAAGTTCAGGCTTTTCTTCGTCAGACTCGACGATTGCATTGGCACCAGACATTAGTCCCAACTTTCGAGCACGCTGGGCAGGAGCCGACGTCGCGGTGGTACCCAGTCTCCCCGACATTAACCTGGGTCGAGTTGCTACTGAGCTCGACATCTGGGTACCATTTGGACTAACGCGAGGCGAGAGGGAAGGAAACTCGGGGGAAGCCTCTCTCTGTGTTGCAAACGGAGAGTTGTCCGATTCTGGTGCGGATGTGGGGCTAGAAGAACCGGTTCTCCGTAGCGGGACAATTTTGCTCGTTGTGGCGGACACCGCCGTTCGACTGGAAAATCTTGACAATCCAGGGGTAATGGACGGTACATCCCGGTGAGTGCTTGATGAAGAACGCGCTGTGGTACTCAACGGACGGCGATGATTGTAGCTCGGCGCTGCCGGTGTCTGAGTGCGAAGGGTGAGTTGTTTGTCGATCATGTTGGGGTTACGAGTTGGACTGACCTCGGGATCAACAATGGAATCAAGACGAGCAGACTCTCCTGCGTCGTAGCGGGTAGCCAGAGGCGAGCCGCCTACAGCATCGCTACCTCTGTCCCGTCGAAAGATGGCCGAAGTGGAAGGTACGCGACTCACTGGTCTGGCGCCGCGACTTTGTTCAACCAGAGAAGTAGAACGTGTAAGGGGAGCGAATGGGCCATGGGGTCGCAAAGGGCGAGTCGCAGTGGTTGCTTCGACATGAGGACTGGAACCAATGTGAGGCTGGGGAGGAGACGTCGGGGGGAACTCCATTTCGGTCAGCTTGTCGGGGGAGTGGTCAAGGTTCGGCTTGTAGTAGAACGATGGGCCTGCGTCTTTCTCTTCGTCGGAGTCATCCAGAGGGGGGAGCATATCCGTCGGAAAGGTCGAGGGCGGAGGGAATGTTGGTGTGTTGGTTGCTGAGAACATTCCGTTCATGGTTGAGGAGCTTGCAAGTCAATGGAAAGGTACTCCTTGGATCGGTGGGGTGGTGAGTGCCTATCGTGGATGCTAATCGACAAGTCGCGTTCGCGGTGATTTGGAGGGCGGGGAGTGCAAAAGGCTGAACAACAAAACCGCGTCGGGCACGCTGCACGTCACGTGCTTAGAGCAGCCTGGTCAACTACTCCCACAACTACACTCGACCCGCCTTCGCTTATCCCGCCCATACCATCCGCATCCTCTGGATTTAGCCAAAAGAAATGTCCACCCGCATTGGGGACGGCGATTTGGGCTGGTGCTGATGTGTATTTAACAACATCCAAATTTAACTCCCTGTCAGCATCTATATGCCGACCAAAGCAACCATAGGGATGACTTGCAACATGACACACGACTTTTACGGCCGTGAGACACCTAGCTCTCCGCCTTTTGTGGCCAAAACTAGCTGCCCACTTGCACAGGATGCGGCCAAACCCACTGAACCTATGAGTCAATGACATCTTCATCAAGCTCATATGAGGAGCTCATTGAAGGGAAGTGTATCCAAATGTTGATATTTTGAGATGGGGTTACTTCCCCATATCGGCCACAACATTTTTTTTGGCAGCACAAGGCACAATTCACCCTGTTTATGGTGAAAACCGGAAATAAAAAAGCAATCTTATCAGCATTACCTGATTCACACTTTTTTTTTTGCTACAAAACAGGGAATTATCAGGTTTCACTTTTTGATTGCTGTTTGTCCATGCAAACAGGGGTTGTTGAAAGGAATTCTGTTAGCATGGCATTATTTCACACTTTTTCCATGTCTGGAGAGGATTCATGTTATTCATCAAATTTTTTGTGGCGAAAAGCAATCATAACATGTTTCCTAATTGCCTTGAGATCAGTTAAAAACTTAATTCATGTTTAATTGCATGTATTTACCCACAAAAAGGACTCATAACAGGAAACCTGTTTTTTTCCACTGGATTCTGGCATGAAACAGGCTATCAACAGGTCATCTGTTTTATTCACTAATAACAATTGCTTTTAAGAACAGAAAATAGGTGAATACAAACTTGAAACATTTTGTCAAAGGAAAAAGGGAATACTAGGAAAACCTGTTTTTATTGGATATCAGGTTTCCAGTTAGTTTTAGAGAGCAGGAAATCTGCAGCTGGTGTATGGACCTGGCAATAGTGCATTTGTAGCAATTTGATTTAGTTGCTGTATCACTTAATGATTTTTTTACTATATCACCAGATTGTTGAATCACTGAATTGCCAAGTCACTGAGTTGCCAAATTACTGCATTGTTGAATTGTCAAATTATCAAATCATTGCATTGCTGAATCATTGGATGGGTGATCTCCACATTGCCAGATGTATGGAACAACATGTCACCTTGACTTTTCACATACTCATTAGGTGGTAACATTTGCTGGACAGTGTGTGATTATAAAGACCCTCTGGTGTCAGTCTGACAAAGAAATTTCTCTGACCCCCACATCTTTTTACACCATTGGATAGTGCTCTTCAAGACGATCCAAACAAGCCTACTCTCAAGGTCATACATGCCTTGGTGGGGGAGATATAGGCCAAACAAAGTTGGGAGTGCCCAACCCCATCTCCTCATCCCACTAGGTGTAAATTTGAGATTTTTTGTACATGAATGGTGCTCATTCAGAGGAGTCTATTCATATCATAGCAAGAAAAAGTAGGAAGGCTAGGCTAGGTTCTCCCTCCGGAGCGAAGCGGAGGCGGGAGGAGGTCGTCTGGAAGAGGAAGAAGAACAAAAGGGAAGAAACCAATTCCTAGGGAACTGGCGACTTTCATTCAATGAGGGAACTCTTCAGCCCGTTAGGCTGCTCTTCTTATAGTGTGGAGGCCCTGAGTGTGAGAAGACAGGGGAATTGCGCAATAAGGCGCCATACAATGAAAGTTCGAAGCTAAAGTGACTAGTGCAACTCTAATCTTACTAAACAAAGGGAAATCTTACCAAGATTATACTTTTCATAGGGTTTCTAGGGTATTTCGAAGGTGTGGCCGAGCCGCCAACTCAAGTGAGCTAGCAGCGCACGTACCCCAGCAGATAAAGGCCGGGCGTGCGGTGGCTCGGCGGACAAGCGGATTTACACACGGGGGCCCTCTAGGGAGCTAACGGACGAATCCGCCGCTCAGGGTATACGTCCCGGAGACCGCTTTAATGTCTGACGGCTTTAATGCCTTAAGTCCGACCGTACCGACTACTTCTACACATGTTCCTTTTTCTAGCATAAATACTACATCGCCAAGTCCTTTCGAACAAGGGTTCTTTATCTACTGTGTATTATCACATGATTGTACTTGGAGGGGGTGGACATGCTGTGTGGGTGTGTCAGAGGAGGGGAAGGCAGAGGGGGCCGACCTTTCGCTCGTAGCTCTTCAGTGCCTTAAATACCCTTAATCTCTTATCTGATGGTGAGTAGATTTCTTATCGATATGGCAAGTTTAAATGTCGGAATGATGTCGTCATATCGATCTGAAATATTAGTGGTCGATCTTATCGCGATAATATCTTACCAAATTAGGAAGGTGGAGGTGGCGTGGTAAAAACCTAATTCGGGGATGACAAATCGTCAGTGACTAATATACGGACTTACCGGACATAATTCGCTGCTGCAAAAACCGTTTAAGTCCGAACAGGTTAGACTGTAATATGTGAATAAATAGAGATAAGTTAGCGAGTTCT
>WSTW01000107.1:0-43376 GCA_019632305.1 Tulasnella sp. 403 | reverse complement strand
CGCAACCAGGCATGACATCGCAACGACGCTCGATGACATCGTCCCGCTCCAATGTCTCCACAATGTAGTATAAGTATCGCGCTCGTAGTACTGTTGTACCCCATCTAGCAACTTTGTCTCTCCATTCCTCCTTGCCCCTCTGTCCTCTCTTGACCTGTCGTCTCTTGCCTCTACTCTGTCCTCGCTGTCTCTCTTGTCACTATCACCGTCCTCCTCTGACCCCACTTGGACTCCATCCGATCCTTGTGTCGTCATTGTCCTCTTTCGCCACTCCTGTCGCCTTGCACCTCCCTGTACCTCCGCTAGAGGGTACCTCAGCCTTGTCCTCTCGTATACACCTCTGTGACCTTGAACCCTTGCACTTGCAACTCAGACCCAAGCCCCACCTTGCATTGCCACTCCGTCGTCACTCCCTCTTCTAAGTCCGAACCAAGTTTGCACGCCGACCCAACCAAGTCCACAACCCAACTCTACCTTCCCACGCCTTCGTCACACTACGCGTACCCAAGACCCTCAGTCCCCACACTTCGCCATCCAAGTCGTACTTCCTCTCATTGCTATCGATGCCTACTCTAGACCCCTTTGGGTGTCTTACCTCCCTTCGCCAACATCTCTCTCGCCGTCGCGCCTAGTACCCCCTCAGACATCTACTATCCCACGCCGCAGCCCTAGCGCCCGTGTCCGAGGCTTCGAGCCCGTTCGTGACATCCTCTCTCATCACTCCTGTTGTCTCGCACCTCCCTGTACCTCTGCTAGAGGGTACCCTCTGTCTTGTCCTCTCGAATATACCTCTGTGACCTCGACTCCTTGCACTTGCAACTCAAACCCAAGCTCCACCTTGTATCGTCACTCCATCGTCACTCCCTCTTCTGAGACCGAACCAAGTTCACTCGCCGACCAACCAAGTCCACAACCCAACTCTACCTTCTCACGCCTTCCCCTCACTACGCATACTCAAGACCCTCAGTCCCCACACTTCGCTATTCAGCTCGTACTCCCCTCTCATTGCTATCGACATCTACACTAGACCCCTTTGGGCATCTTACCTCCCTTCGCCAATGTCTCTCTTGCTGTCACACCAAGTACCCCCTCGAACATCTACTGTCCCATGCCACAATCCTAGCGGCCATGTCCGAGGCTTTGAGCCCGTTCGTGACACAAAGCCTATCGGAGAGAATGATGTGGACAAGTCAATTATCAGCAGTGTCTCGGAAAACCCAAGGGCTGTACGGTATATGAGCCCTGAGCTCGTCGCTGGTTGTGAGAAACGGCACAGGAAAGTGGCAAGGCACACGACGGGGACTTAGCAAGGTGGAGCAAGGGACTCATGCAGACGGTAGATGGGCAGGAGAGGATGAATTGCAGGTCAAGGGAAGAGAGAGAGAGGAGACAGGGACAGGGATAGAGACAGAGAGGAAGAGAGGAGCTGTACTACATGTGTTGATCAGACACCGAGGATAGAAGAAGATGGACAGATTATATAGGGAGAGAGGTGGAAGAGGAAGCGAGACAGGTGAGGGAGAAACGAGCAAGCGGAAACATTTAGAGTATTAAGCGAGTAAGCGAACAAGGAAGAGGAAGCAGGATGGAGACGGGCGAGAGGATTACAAGACGAAGGAGATGAAGGATAGGCATGACGCACATGTGCTCACGTGACGCAGTGAAGAACCAGGCAGGATCGGGCCGATCCTGACACTATCCCCCTTTTAGGTCCGTTCAGCAAGCGGAACGGTGTCGAGATCACGATTACAGGGTCAAGAGGCTCGCCCCAAGTGGGTGGTGGTCTTGGATGGCGGAGCGTACGAGAGGAGTCGATTTCGGCGGGATTCAGGGTCTTGCGCTGCGGTTGAACGCGAGACGGAGGGTGGAGCGTAAGGTGCAATGGTGGCAGGGAGGGGTTCGGATACTGGAGCAGAGTCGACGAGGGACTGGGGTTCTGTGATGATGACGGTTGGCAACTCGATGGATGGTGTTGGTTCGAGAGGGTGGTCGGTCGTGTCGAGAGGTGGGCTAGAGCGAGGCGCGAGATCGGACGGTCGAGGTCGAGGTTTCGAGGGGTTCCGACGGTGGAAGCGCTTGATGTCTTCATTAAGTTCCACAGACATGTCTTGAAGGGGAACTGTCACGACACTAGGGTTTCAAGGGTTCCATGTGAGACTTGTAGCTTGATAGTGTCGCTTCTGCTAAGGCTAAGCACCTTGGGTGCGTTGGTCTAGAGGGTCGTGGGAACGTAGAGTTCGAATGACCTTGGCGACAATGAGAGATGTCGAAGTGATGAGCGCTTGTCTAGTAGTCGATAGACTTGAACTGAGACCTGGAGGGCAAGTGCACTTAATGTGACAGTGATGGACTAGGCGTCCGATGTAATGATATTTGACAGGGGGACAAGGGGAATACAGTGAAGGGCTCTAGCAAGCCCGTTGGATCGTCGAGTTACAAGAGTAAGAGCGTTGAAGAGGTAAGAGCTGTCTGCAACAGCGACAGCGAGCAGTGGGGACTGAGGGATACAGGATATGTTGGTGGTACAGGAGGGTGCGGTAGGACTGTGGAGGGGAGTACCCGAACTGAGGAGACTAGGAGGTTGGTCAAGGCCGGGTGCGGTCACTCGGCTACAACACTAGAGACGACAGTGGTCAAGGTGACCAGGGCAATGAGGAGGAAGGTGTGGAAGGGGACTAGACCAGGAATGGTCAGGAAGGTGTGACTAGAGAGCTGAGGGAGCTGAAGGACTGGAGGGGACTATGAGAGGACGATGATACAAGGGAAGACAAGGACAAGATGGTTCAAGAGACAAGTTGCTAGATGGGGAACTGCTACTACTGTGAGCTAGAGACTATATACTAGGCTAAGGCTATACCAGGCAGTTCTCCATCCTGTAGTTCTTCGGCTATGGGCCCGTACGGGCTACATGTTCGTTGATGTGTTGTTGGGGGTGGCAGCAGTGGGCGCTGCCCAGGGCTACGTGTCTGTGGGGGAGGCTGGATGCTTGTGCACCATTGGTGGTGCAATGGAGGGCTGTGATGCTGTTGGACAGGAGCTTTGGCTACGTGTCCATTGAGATGGCAGCGTTGGGTGCTGCCTTGATCTACGTGTTCTGTGAAGGTGGCTGAATAGCTGTGTGATAGCTGTGGTGCAATGGGATGCTGTGGACATAGGTTTGCTGTGACGTTGGCTATGTCAAATGGTGAGCGTTGTGTGCTGAGGGGTCTGGATACTATCGTGGGATAGTAGATGTTTGGGCGCTATGCGCGTTCAGTGAGTTGTAGACAAGACGCGAGGGAACCGTGGGATATTCTACTGGGCATCTGGGAGTAGCACTGCGCACTATGCATTGTACTGGGATTCGTGTATAAGGGTAGGAGGGACCGTGAGACGTTCTACTAAGTGGCGTTCTTAGTGAAGTCGTGACAGGAACCCAGGAATTTTCATCCGTAGTATGTCCTTTCCAAGCAACAAAGTATTCCATTCTTCAGCCGGTTTTGCGTGCATCCAAGATCTTGTCTACCTCATACCATTCTTCATGAGTTGCTTCATCCAGGTGCACTGGAGGGGGAGCGGGACAAGAGCGGCCAGGGATGTCGTTGGGAGGGTGGTATTTTTCAAGCAGATTCATGTGGAAGACAGGATGGAGACGTGAGAGTGTAGGTGGGAGGTCGAGGCGGTAGGTAACGGGACCCTGGCGACGCGCGATGAGAAAGGGGCTGAGGCGACAGTGGTCAAGCTTGTCGGAAGGTCGGCGAGTTTTGATATTGTGACGGAGGAGCCAAATGTGATCTCCAGCCTCGAAGACTGGAGGGGGTAGGACCTTCCGATCATAGTACTTTGCATAGTCCTGCTGGGCATGATGCAGTTCAGCAATTAGTTCGGCATGGATGGATTCAAGCGACTTTGTGAAGTCGGCAGCGGCAGGAACGGAGGGCGGATGGGTGAAGACAGGTGTGAAGGTAGGGTAGTATCCTCGAGCAGCAAAGAAGGGGGAGATTTGGGTGGAGGAAGACTTAGCGTTATTGTATGCAAATTCCGCAAGCAGGAGGAAGTCAACCCAGTCGTCCTGTTGGTATGAGCAAAAGCACCGAAGGTATTGCTCAAGGACCTGGTTGACCCATTCAGTCTGTCCGTCGGTCTGGGGGTGGTATGAGGTTGAAGTCTTCATCTTGATCTGCAGGAGAGCAACAAGTTGTTGCATGAACTTCGAGATGAAGACCGATCCGTGGTCGGAGATGATGGATTCAGGGGTACCGTGGTAGCGAAAGATGTAATGGAGGAAGAGGAAGGTGAGGTCGGGTGCGGTAACAGTTTCTATGGTAGGAATGAAGTGGGCCTCCTTCGTCAGTCGGTCAACAACAACCCAGATGGAGTCGAGACCGCGGGAGCGCAGGAGCTTAACGATGAAGTCCATGGAGATGGAGAGCCAGGGACGATTGGGGACTTCTAGTGGTTGCAGGAGGCCATAGGGCTGATGTCGAGGGATTTTTGTGCGTTGGCAAAGGTCGCATCCTGTGACATATTTGCAGACAAAGGTGCGGATGCCAGGCCAGGAGTAGTTGCGGTGGACAAGATCGAGGGTTCGGGCATGTCCTTGGTGGCCAGCAGCTAGAGAATCATGGTGTTCTTGGAGGACTCGGAGTCGTAGGGGTTCAGGGACAAAGAGTCAGCCGTCATGGAGCACCATGTCGTCAGATCGCATGAAGGCACTATCCCCCTTTTTGAGAGCCTCTTGGCTCTCAGGGTCATCAAGCCAAGACGTTCTAAGATCATCATAGACGGAGCCATGGATGGCAACAGTAGAAGAAGGAGAGGAAGGGGAAGGTGTGGTGGCTTCGGTGGGAGGATTGTCGGAGGAGGCTGTGGCAGCAAGTGTAAGAGTTGGAGGTTGTTCGCTAGGTGAGAGCTTAACCAGATGGTCAGCAGAGAGTAAGGCCTGGTTTTGGGATGTAACGGCATCATCAAGAGGTTTGAGGGCATAGTCAGGGTGTCATGAGGGGGCATCAGCAGGATTGGAGGACCCTGAAGCGTAGTCAAGGACAAAGTTGTAGTCGGCAAGGAATTGAGCCCAACGAGCTTGGCGTCGATTGAGGATTCGGGTGGACATGAAGTATTGGAGATTCCGGTGGTCTGTAACGACAGAGATGGGAGGATCAGTGCCGATGAGCCAGGAGCGACAGCTGTGGAAGGTCTCGATGATTGCAAGCAGCTCCTTATCATGGACTTCATAGTTGATCTCGGCAGTGGTGAGCTTGCAGGAGAAGTAACCAATAGGGTGCCAGTTCCCTTCAGAGTCAGGTTGTTGAACAATGCCAGCAATCGCAAAGTCGGAACCATCAGTGAGGACACGTCGGGGGAGTGAAGGGTCAAAGTGCCGGAGGACAGGAGTGGAGGTGAAGGCTGTCTTAAGTGCTTGGAAGGCGGTCCGAGTGTCATCAGTAAACATGAAAGGCTGGGACTTGGCATCTTTGTGGGTGAGAGAGTGAAGGGGAGCCGCAAGGGTGGAGAACCTGTCTATGAAGCGGTGGTAGAAGTTTGCAAAGCTGAGGAAGGACTGGACATCACAAATAGACTTGGGTTCTGGCCAGTCGGAGATGGTGGCGAGCTTGGAAGGGTCCATGGATATGCCATTCTTGCCAATGCGGTAGCCCAAGTATTCAACCTCTTCTCAGTCCCATTCGCACTTTGAGGGATTAGCATAGAGGCCGGCGGTTTGGAGGCGTTCGAAGATGAGGCGGACATGTCAATCATGTTCAGCTGGGGTTCGCAAAAAGACAAGGATATCGTCCATGTAGACAACACAGATGATGTCCAAGAGGTTGTGGAGGGCATCTTGGATGAAGGCCTGGAAGACAGAGGGGGCATTGGACAGTCCGAAGGGCATGACCTGGTATTCAAACAATCCGAAGTGAGTGCAGAAAGCAGTTTTCCACTCGTCACCTGGGGCGATCCGGATGAGATTGAAGGCATTCTTTAAGTCAATTTTGCTGAAGATGGTGCAACCCTGGATACGGTCAAGGAGGTCGTCCATTATTGGAAGTGGATAGCGGTTCTTCTTCATGATGGCATTCAGGGATCGATAGTTGACACAAAGGCGTAGGTCACCATTTTTGCGTTTGATGAAGAGGATGGGTGATGCAGCAGAGGAAGTGGAATGGCGGATGAACTTGGATTTTAGATGGGAGTCGAGGTAATTTGCGAGCGCTTCCCGTTCAGCCGGCGAAAGGGAGTAGAGCGGACCAAAGGGTGGAGTCTTGCCGTCTTCGAGGTCAATCTTCATGTTGAAGCCCGGACAGTGAGGAGGGAGGGTTGAGACATCAATATCAGAGAAGAGATGAAGGTAATCATGGTACTTCTCAGGGATCTTCGAACGAAGATCATTGTCTGGAGGTCTCGAAGGCGGTTCTGCAGGCACGTTGTCGGGCTCAGGTGGGTCCAGAGTCGAGTTGGTAGAGTGGTCAGGAGGAGGTAGGGTGGCGGCAATGGCAACACTAGAGTGCTGTGGGTTGTAGTATAGCAGGGATGTTGGCTCAGATTTCGCAAGTTGACGGAATTTTCGTAGGGATGTGATCGCAATGTTGGAGGGAGGAGGAGGAAGGCTGATGTTGGGGAAGACGTTCCAAAGACCAGAGCCTTAGACAGGAGAGGCTGAATTGAGCGAGGAGGCGACAGCCAAAGGGCTTGTAAAAGGGGAGCGGTACATGGAGAGAGTGCATGCAGGGGTTTGACGGGCCAGTTCTTTTCCTAGATCTTGGCGTGCTGGAATGGACAAGGCAAAGGGAGACTGGGAGAGACCGAGGCCTGGCCCAGCAGAGCCGACGATTGTGCATATTGAGGGCTTGGGAGGCAATGGAAGGGGTAACTGGCCGCAGCCAATACCGAAGATAGAGAGGGAGGATGGCTTGGGAGAGCAGCAAGAAAAGGAAAGCTTCTTGCGAGTCCAATCGATATCCGGGTTATGCCGTCGGAGCCAGTCGAGACCAAGGATTACTGGAAAAGGGATGTCAACAACATGTAGGGAGAGGGTCTCAAAATGGTGGCAAAGTCGGAGCGATGTTATGCAGTCGTAAGTGACCGATCCTGAGGTGAGAGGGCGGCCATCGATAGTGGTGATTGGAATTGGAGAGTTGCGGCGGGAGAGGGGAAGTGAGCGTCGCTTGGCAAAGGTCGAGGAGATGAAGGACGAGGTGGCACCGGAGTCGATTAGGGCATATGTGTGGACAGAGGGTCGGTTGGGAAAGTGAAGGTGAACAGTGGTGAAGAAGTGATCCGGCGAGGAGAGTGAGGACTGCAGGTGGGCAGAGAGAGGGAACGCCGGAGGGGAGGTAACGCCTCGAGGAACCCAAGTACCGTCGACAGACCAATAGTACGGGTGCTCATTAGTGGACTCAGACTCACCTGGGGGTGTTGTCCCAGTAGTTGCCGCAAGCATTGGGACGCTTACGCTCACAGCAGGCCTTTTCCCAGTCAGAGGGGACAGTCAGCACCCCAGTGGCCCTTGCATCCGGCATAATAGCAGAGGCCGAGCTTGCGGTGGCGTTCCTTTTCGGCAGCGGAGACCAGTCCACGCTTCCTGGATGTAGTCGCATCGATTTCCATAGCGTCGGAGGGCTGCAAAGTTGTAGTAGGGGTAGGGGTTGAGGGAGAAGTGTCGGTATTGTAATATTGGGGTCAAGTGGCACGGGCGTGGGCATCCTGCTTCAGCTTGTAAAGGTTGTTGTCGATGCTAATAGCACGTTGCTGGAGCACGTCGAGAGAGGTGGCGGGGTCAAGGGCAACCATGGCGGAGCGAACAGAATCTTTCAATCTGCGGGTGAAAAGAGCCATTGAGACCTGGGGGGTAGCATTAACTCGCACATGAAGCTTGTTGAATCGGGCAGCATAGTCCGCAGTCGATGTCTTCTGCGTGAGGTGTTCAAGCTTGCGGAGGCAGGTGCCTGCGATGTCGGGATTGCCGAAATGGGCACGGAAGGCTGCGACAAACGCGCCGTAGTTGTTGAGCAAGACGGGGTTGGTAGCCTGGATGCCGGCGAGCCAATTGCGAGCTTGGGTTCCAAATGCACAGGACATATAGGCAGTACGCTCGTGATCTGTGGTGAAGGCGTTCTGCTGCAAGAGGATAGTTTCGTCGACCTCAAAAAGGAAATGCTCGACGTTGTCGGCCCATCCTTCAAAGTCCTTGATCTGTCAGAATCGGATCTGAGGCAGGTTAGGAGCTGGGGCTGGCTGTGCAACAGGAGGGGGTAGGGGTAGCGCTTGCTGGATTTGCACGGCGGCTTGAGCGGCGGCCTCAGCACCAGCAGCGATGGCGACTTGTTGTACTTGGTTTTGTCTGTGGGCAACCAGATTCTGCAAGAGCTGGTTATTTTGCTGGGCTTGGAATGCGAGGAGTTGGTGTAACCAGGCGGGAGCCTTGTTCAGAATCGCGTTTGCAACATCGAAAGGTGGCGGGGGGGCGTCCTGTTCCATTGTAGTCGAGGTTGTAAGAGTCGAGAGTCAAGTCAGAAGGTTGGGTGACGAGCAAAGGAAGAGGGAACTAGGATGAGGATAAGAGGCGAGGTGGAATGAGGAAGGTTGGAATGTGGACCGAGGCTCGCGGGGGTCTACGCGGAGTCTGGGGTCTGATCAAACTGTGAGAAACGGCACGGGAAAGTGGCGAGGCACGCAACGGGGACTTAGCGAGGCGGAGCAAGGGACTCACACAGACGGTAGATGGGCAGGAGAGGATGAATTGCAGGTCAAGGGAAGAGAGAGAGAGGAGACAGGGACAGGGATAGAGACAGAGAGGAAGAGAGGAGCCGTACTACATGTGTTGATCAGACACTGAGGATAGAAGAAGATGGACAGATTATATAGGGAGAGAGGCGGAAGAGGAAGCGAGACAGGCGAGGGAGAAACGAGCAAGCGGAAACATTTAGAGTATTAAGCGAGTAAGCGAACAAGGAAGAGGAAGCGGGATGGAGACGGGCGAGAGGATTACAAGACGAAGGAGATGAAGGATAGGCGTGACGCGCACGTGCTCACGTGACGCGGTGAAGAACCGGGCAGGATCGGGCCGATCCTGACACTGGTGATCCACCTCGGAGAGCGATATGTGGGCCTGGGGCTGTCTAGCACTAGTAGTGTGTTGATTGCATCGATCGCATTCTACACCCTTGCCCACGAAGGACGACTTAGATATTCACTGATAGGATCCCATTTAAATACCTCCGGTCGGATGCCAACATTGTGCTCAACATTGCACGTGGGAAACTGCCCGCTACCCCCAACGAGTTCGACACCTCGGCAAGCGTACGGCAAGTCCTAGATGCGTGTTGGCAAACGGTGCCGGAACATTGTGCTATTTGCGCGAGGTCCGTGTGATAGGAATCGATATTGCCGCAGCGGCGTGCCTGGAAAAGAGTCACACGCGTGACACGGCTTAACCATCAACGAACTCCCCATCCCGCTTGACAGCAAAATCACCCGACCATGGGCACCCCTTTCCCCGGGTAGTATTACATCAACTTTATTCTGTGTCCGATACGAGGACGACCGGCGAATCCCACCAGCTCGACGTTATACCACTTGACCACTGAATCCCAACAGATCACCTCGTTCGGTAGCGCGCATCCCCAAAGAAGAGACTGTTCCCTTTATCGTCATCCCCTTTCTTCCTCGAGAAGCACTTTTATGCGGTCGGAGGTCGATTCAACAAACGTTGCTACGGAGCCGCGTCGCGTCGCGTAAAACATGGCGACAATTGGCACAGTGAACGGTCTCGACAAATGTTGAACCGAAGATACTCATCATGGATTGAGCACGGGCAGCGCAACTGGACCTTCGGGATGATACAGTCTTGGGTGTTGAAGCTCTCGTGGTGCTCGCTGTGTTACTCGTTATCTGGTAAGAATTTACAAATGATAGGACGAGGTGTACGCTACTGATCAGATTTTGGTTTTGATCTATTTTGGTTTTTCACCATATGCCCTTTTGTAGTACATCGACGTATAACAACCTTCTTCGCCATATGTTTCGGCACGAGCCGTTGGCGAAGATCTTCTCTATTCGGAACAATTCTATGACCTCCCGCGTTACATTGAAAACACGACGTTTGGTATTTCGTGCGATGCGTTTGCAAATTTTAAGGAAACGCTAACGCGTCACAAATCGGTGGTGGCGACGTATCTTGAAAACAATTATGATCGGGTGCGTTACCTGCCATCCCGTTGTTGTCTGACTGACTAAATCTGCTTTCGATGGCCCATCAGTTCTTCGCGACCTTTGTCTCGGGGAGATCGTGCCAACTTCAACGTGATGATACGTTACGTTAGCCATGAGGCAAATTTGAAACTCGTTATGAACTTGCTACGAGGTAAGCCTCCAAGTATCCGGTTCGAAGCGTTCCATATCTTCAAGGTCTGTCTGGATTGACAGGAGGTTTCCCAAGCTGGGACTCAAAACTGTCGTGTCTTCCTCTCCTTAGGTGTTTGTGGCCAATCCCAAGGAGACGCCACCAATCGAGAACATTTTGCGTCGGAGCAAGCAGCGGTTGTTGACGTTTTTGAAAGACTTTCACGATGATAAAGGAGGTGCGTGTTCCCTAAAACTCGGCTAACGATTTACTCAATCTCCTTTGGCACCACCCAGAGGAACAATTCAACGTGCGGAAAAAAGGCCTGAATTTTTGTGTGCATGAACGTGGGGATTGGACGACGAAGATTTATCGTGTCAACTATCAATACTATCCCAAAAATACTCCTCTTCTTCCTTTTCTGCGTGCTCTTCTTTTCACGGGTTTTTACATGGTTTGCATCCGAACTGATCATTTGCCGCCCTGGGTATACCGCAACTTCTTACTCTACCGGTGTAGTATATTTTAGCTCTCCAGAAATCGCGAATGTTAACGGTCTCGCCGGATCAGGAAGGTCCCCCTCTACAAATCCTCTTGCTCTGGTAAGCTTGTCTGCTCTGATTCAGACCAGCAAAGATTTTTTGTTGTAAACGAGGAAGTCGTCGCCTTCTTTGCAAGGTAACCCAATGATATTCGTGCCAGATAGCTCGGCACAAGAAGTCGTAAACTAGCTCTAGAAGGCACAAGTCCAAACAAACGGTCCATAATGATCGGGTATCATGAAACACTAAGCTATAAGAAGCTGGAAAAAAGAAAGAAGTATTGTAGACAGAATAGTTAAACCGAATCAACAGTCCGACGTCGTTAGCACCTTACAGCATCACAAACAGCATCCCAACAACACCGAGCAGCAGGCCTCCGACACCCGACATCGCGACTGACGTCACGGCGGCAGCATTCGCCTGACCAGTCGGAGCAGCCGTTTGTGCTGCCGAAGACGCCGGCGTAGTAACGGCCGCTGCGCTACCCGTGACCGAGGCGTCCGAAGCAGCAGTGGCGCTGGGAAAATCCGTAAAACTCGTTATTGTCGATACGTGAATGGTCACATTTGCATTTTTTAAGCAGTTCAAGGCATATACTGTCGATACGTCGGGGTGTTTAGCGTGGTAGTCGACGACGGGGGGTGACGTCGACGTTACTCACGATTGACGGCCTGTTGGGCCGACCCGACGTTGACGTTTTGGTTTGCCGGACCGGCGGCCTGAATGGTACATTCGAGGCACTTTACGAGTGCTCGCTGGATTGGCGAAGTGCAGAGGCACGCCAGGTTGCCACTCGCACACGCCGCTGTCGTGTTTGCGTAGTCGCCGCAATCCGTTTGGCACTGGACCACGTGTGCGATCGTCAGTATTTCGCGTTGGAGCTTGAACCAGATGGAACAACTTACCGCAGTGGGGATATTGAATTGTGGTAGCTGCCGCCTAACGATTGCACTACCAGAGGCTGGTACAGTGCTCTTTCAGTTTCAGTTTGTTCTCTGCACTGGCCGTGAGGAGTGACGTACCAGTCTGCAGAACCGCGAAGAAAACAAAGAACAAATATGTGAACAACATGTTCAGGAGGAGAATACGGCCTTAGACACGTTGACGAGGTGGAGCTTTAATGAAAAGACGGACGAGTGCGACCTTCCGTCGTAAAGGAGGGAGTCGGGTTATATGGTGACCCGGATCCAAAATAAACGTACATACGTACCTCACGAAGGCGGTGTGGTGGAAGAGAGGAGAATGAGGCGAGGCTTGGAGAACGCCTAAATAAGTACCTTCACAGCCTTCTGTCCCACCGGCACCACAAAAACCGCCTTCTCACAAGTCTTGCATTAGAAGACTTTTTCTTGGCCTTTCTGCGGGGACGGGCAAAACGTCCCTGAGTATGCCGTGTTTTGCGAAGACGGCCAGTATGACAACCAGGAGCCCGTCGGAATTGGTAAGTATGCCTGCATTGCCTAGCAAATAAGTACGAGAATCATGTGGTCCATTTTTCGTTCGGTGACAGTCCGATGGTGGGTGCGGTACTGATGGAGAAAGAGAAAGGGCGATGCGAGCGCGGGTGATGGATGCCGATCACCGCTGCCGACTTACGTGCCACCCAGGCCAAACTTGGAATGGAAAAAATAGTAACCGACCGCCAACAACGAGGAAGTCCCAGTGGTAAGGGTTCGTCCGTGATTCCCTAGCGCGCGCTGGTAAATAGGCCGAGGCTAACTTAGAACATTTCTTTCGTAGAAAGTGTAGGAGTTGGCCGAACTCCCTGCGGATCGGGCAAAGTGCATTGCGATGCAGACTGCGTGACTGTTGCTGAGTAAAGGTTCCTCTTGGCACCGGGTTCGTTCGTGGCTGTCCTGGCTCCTAAAAGCACGATGGGCTGATCGATGCGTGGGGTGAGCCGAATGGCGACGAGAAGACGGCTTTTCGGAAGCCGTGGTAACCCATCATGTGATTTTTTTTTCACGGGAGCGAGTACTCGGCGAGCTCGGTGTCTTTGGGGGTGATCACCCGATCCTTGGGCACGGCGTGTTGCCCGACGAGCCAGCTTGGTTTCCTCTATCTTCGGTACCAAGACACTTGGTTGAGGCTATGGGTGCCATACCACTGGATTCGGCTGCTCGTTCATTTGATCGAGCAGGGTGGTTCGGGCACCGACTCCGAGGACCTACCAAGCCAACAGATCGACACACCCTTCGCCTTCGTCTCAGGATTGTTCACCTGTCCGTATTCCAAGTCACACAAAACATGCATTTTGCTTCGTCCTCTAGTCCGCCCCTTGCATGGAAGCACTTAATGCCACCCGCGAGCTCAATTGTAAGTTCACATGCATTTGCAAGCATATTCCCATGCGTCCTGAGGTGAAGGATATACGAACCTCCGTCACCACCTTTTCATCCGATCTCAGCCCAGACTGTTCGAACTCGCCACTAACAAACGCCACGCCTAACCCGAAGGAGCGTTGTACAGTCGTTCGCATTCCATGGGCATCGCATTCCATCAGGTAGCGAATCTATAGAAGAAATCAGACCCAAAAAGTACTTATACAATAGGGGTATCACCTAAACGAAAGTGGAGGAAGAAAACTAACGCATACAATGTCTAGTAGTCCATATACGTCTGGTCGTCACAAGAGAGCGTGCCTCTATAACACGGTGAAGAGCGTGAGGAAAGGAAGAGTCAAAGTCATAAGAAAAGCGCCAGACAGTGCTTGATTGGCACTCATTGCGGCGTTGGAGCTGCCGGTTTGTGCCGGTAAAGCCCCAGACGATGATGACGAACCGGGTGGGGCATTAGAGCCAGTGGCGTCAGCTGCGGCAAGCGTAGGGAAGCTGGTATATGAAGTGATGGTCGGAACGCTCATCGTCACATTGACCTTCAAACACCCCACGGCGTACACTATGTGGAGCGGAATTCAATTAGTATGAGGAGACGGTGTGGCATCGAGGTGAAACGCACGATTGATGGCCTGCTGCGCGACCCCGACGTTCACGATTTGATTGTCAGGACCACCCGCCTGGACGGTGCACTGTAAACACGTCACAAGTGCATCATGGATTTCGGTCGTGCAGAGGCATGACCGCAAGCCCGGCTTGCATGCCCCGGTCATGTTGAGGTATGGGCCACAGGTCTCCGTGCACTAAGGCAGTACGTTCAGCACCCTAGGCGGTGACGATGATAGGATGAATAAACTTACTGCTGGCGGTACAGAAACATTAGGAAGCTGGCGTCTGTCAATGACACTTGCAGAAGCTGGTGAAGTGGGTCAAAAGTTAGAACGTCAGCGACGACCCAGGATCGACATGACTAACCAGCATGGAAAGCAAGGAAGACAAAAATGAAGAACGATGCGAGCATCTTGAAATGGAAGAAGGGTAAATTTAGAGACGAAAGGTGAGGAGGGGATGCAGAAGGCGAAGGGGAGGGAATGGAGTGTTGTAACGTTTGCACGGCTCAGTCCGGGAGTCTTAATACCGCCCCGGGAAGAGGTAAGGGGCAGTGCCCCCAAAATAAAGAGCCATGCCGCCATGCGCTTAACCAAGGCGGCCGCGTACGGGTCACAGCCAAGAATCGAACAATTACCCCTCCAAACACGACTTACAGCCCCACCTCTAGACAATCACGGCGAGACAATCTAATCCACCTTTCACAACTTCAACACGGAATGGCAACCCTCGGGTTGGATGACTAAGCTGGCCGAACGGGCATGCTCTGGTATGCCCATACTTGTTTTCGCTTGGGTCGTGGTCGAGGAAACGAGTTGGCTACGGGCCGAGAAAAGCGAGAAGGCGATGTTGCCTCAATCTATGCAAAATGCGTAGCAACCCAAGACAGCTGAGCCGCGGCGGCGGTAACCATTCAAGCCCCCAAGACAACCTGCGATTGGACCATGTTTACCGCTCGTCCGACAGACGGAAAGTCTTGGAGCAAAGACAAAACCCAAGATAGCCACCAGCCAATTATGTATGAGCACGAAACAGCGTGTCTGGCGCCACCAGATAATCAAAACGCGTGCCGGCGGGTCGATCCAGCATGCGGCAGCAGGTTAATTGAAGTCTGATAATGGCTGCTTTGGGACATTCTTGTGAGGTAAAACCCAAGACTCTCGGCGGGCTCGTGCACGGGATGCGGGGAAGTGACGTAGACGGCAGATTAATACGTGGGACAATCGTTACGGCGACCTTGATTCGCGTCACCCTTTGCAGTTCAACGTCCCAACAACACCGAACTCTACGCTGTAGCAGGGTTGTAAAGCCACAGAATACCATTGTAAAAGCAATTTGTCCAAATCTTACCGCAGCAGTGAAGTTCAATATTCGTCTGCGTCGCAGCCCATGTAACAGTGCCCCGTCGACCACTTTGCGCAGCACCCACCTACACTGGCCTACGGCCGCTTCACGACCGAAATCCTGCCTCGGGCTTCGTTTCGATCACCACGAACCCTTCTCTATTCCACCCACCTCGGCGAGTACAAAGCCGCACGTTCTCAAAAGAAGCCTCGGAACATCCATCCGCGACTTGCAAGAACTCCTCCACTTATCTTATTTGACGCCAAGGATGATATCGGCGTAGCGACCATGAAGGAGAACCAACCTTTCCATCCGGCTTTCCCTTATTCGAACCTGGCGGTGGACGGTTTGCAACCCACCACGCCTCGCCGTGCAACCGGGCCGCCTTCCACCTTGGCATTCATTCCGACTTTCCGAGCCTATTTTGAAGCTGTGGGCTTGGCAGCGGTAGAAAATGACCTGTGCCGGTGGTCGGACACGTTGTGGACGGCCTCTTATCGTGCACACCGGTTGGGCGTGCCGCAGCGTGCCGGTTAACTCCGATTGCCGTTGACGTCTTCCATGACTACTGCATGCCGCGGTGCAGACGTTATGTATATCGGCTTTCGGCTCGCTTTGCATGCCTCTTACCGCATCGCGAAAACGGCGGTCCGGTTTGAATGTCTCGTGGCGAGTCTGAAACGTGCTATGCACCCGCGCCGTCCGGCCCACCATCTCGATCTCCCCTCGTTGCCTATGCTATAATGAACCATCGATACCATGCCCATTCTGTGTAATTGGAGTCTTGAACGTACAGGTGAACATATTAATCAGATGCCGTTGTCCACGGTCAGGTCCCAACCTCCATTTATTCCAATGGGAAGGAACACGACAACTCCCACAAATTTCCATGAGATAATTCTTGGACTTGACTTCTCCAATCCTGTTTCTTGGCCAAGAAAGCCCCGTGCCGGAGGCAGTTACGAATCTCTGGCGGTCGCACCAACGCGCGACCGAGTTTCGATTGTTCTGTGGCTAGCGGTCATTCCTTTGATAGTCACCCAATGCTCAGTATCGGGCTTTGTACTTGATAAAGTCCTCAACGTCGTAACCATAGGCTATAGGAAATGGCATCGGTATCTATGAGCAAATGCATGTGCTATCAACACCGTAAGGGTATTAGAGACCGACTAGTATACAGCATCACGAAGGTTCCAGGCGAAGAGGCTTCGTTCATCATCAGTTCCTGCTCACGACACCACCACCCCGCCATGGTCCCGAATGTGGTCGACGCCTTCTCCCATAACCACCTTCAGGATACATCCAAAGGTTACGTATGCGAGGGGTGCGTCAGGCGGACACAAGGCCCGTATTGCCTTGCCTGCGTGCGTGGCAAGTGATTCATCCACCGCAGAAATCTGCCCCGTCCTTACAAAGATCACCATGTCCCCCAAACACTGGAATTTGACATCGATGGAAGTCGGGTCAGGGATGTCATCGCTCGCGACGTTCAGCGAGAGCTTCTTCAGCTGGTGACCTAATACCCGAGCAAATTCTACGAGATAAGAGAAGGGAAAACGGTTGCCGGTATTCAAGGAAAGATGGGTTAGCAAAGGCCAGGCCGATGCCATTGTTCGAAAATCACTTGGTGTAATGCTAAACGAGCCGGCTTCGCTTGGGACGATCAAATTAATGACTTGTAGCGTGTTGCAACGGAAAAGAGGTCGAATGGCATCGAAGGTTGTGGGCACCACGACTTTCGACTGAACATCTGCGGCGAGCTCCAGTTTCCTCAACTGCTTCGTGCGGGAAACGGCTTCGATCGCCATTGTAAGTTGGCTAACGAAATCCACGCATAGGTCTAGATGGAGGATCTCCAGGTCAACGAGGCTTTCAAAAGCATCGCCGAACTCCATGGGGAAGCCACTTTGCGGCGAACTTTCGAGAACCAGCCCAGACAATGTTCGTTGGCGGTACAGAAATTCTACAATGTCAGGGGCGTGTTTCAGGTAGTACTTCCCTATTGAGAATTGGGAGAGACGAAGTGAGGGGTTTTCGGAGAGTTGAGTGAGCAGGCGACGAGTAAGGTCCAACGGGAGGTCTGCCCTTGGAGCCCAGAAGTCAGTTCCGATGCGTAGATGTTTCAAAGTGGTAGCTCGATTGAGGAGTATCAATATGGTATCGACGGCTTCGGTCGTTAGGTTCGACTCCCATACGCATTCTCGAATGTTGGGTAGCAGACAACCTCCGGGGCTGTACTGCAAACCTTGAGCGAGTGTACTAGCGAGTCCAGGGGAAATGTCCACGAGCCAGAGATGAGGGCTGAACGGGAACCGGTCGTTACACAACGTGCGGATCCGCCGAGCGTAGGTGTAGTACCTCCGCCAGCTGATTTCCGTGGGCATGTGGGTAAACACCTGGGGCACCAGGCAATGTAAGTACGTCAACGTCTGGGTTACTGTATTTTAGAGACACACCAGCCTGGCATCGTTACCCATGTCCAAAGGAGCGAGGATGTTCAGAAGGGGCACTAAAGAAGGCATATTCCTCCAAACCCAGTCAAGACCGATATCACTCCAGAGACGGCAAACGAGAGCGGCCTCAATGGTATGAGGCCGGGAGACGTGGAGGAACTCGAAGATATGGTTCAATAGTTCTGGGATATAAAGAACACGCAAGCCTTTGGAACTCTGGGTCAACGGGTTCCGTTTGCATGAACGTGGTCGACCGACGTACTCCCTAGGTGTTCATCGTGTGGTGAAGAAATTTCCATCATCCAATAAGTATGGACTCGTCCTGGTGCGTGAGGTGAGATGCGATCAATGGACGAAAGATGGCCATGACGTCTGGGCGGTCATGGTCCAAACGCCGTGGTCCTGCGGGCCTTATCTCCGTTGCTTGTCCGATGCTTCCCTGCCCACTACAGGATCGGTGCATTCTAGTAGGCATACGCTTGAACGTGAATTCGTGTTCGGAATAATTCAATAATTCAGGCCGACCTTGTGGAACTCTCAAGGTTATGGTGAACTAAGCGGATAAGCTCTACGGTCATGATGATCTGTTCGACTTCGCGCGCCATTCTCGCACCCAGCCGGGAACATCTTGATTCCATCCCGCAGTTCCCTACATATGCATAATACAGGTTCAGGCTTGCATCTTCGGCCATAGGACAGAGAAAATACCGCATCCCGTCCGATCTGCGCAGTCAAGCTCTGTACCGCCCAGTTAGTACCATGGTGGGGGACCACATGGGAATCCTGGGTGCTGAAGTTTTGGACCCACCACGCTCTGGTTGCTTGTTCGATTTTTTTTTTTTTTTTTTTGGAAGTCTGGTGCCATGTCCACTGGCCGAGAAGGGACGCAGAAGTCTGGACTCGGGGGGCTCTCAAACGCCTTGTCACCTCAGTCGTGCACTATTCCCAATAGCAAATGAGCGACGATGAACATATATAAGTAGACAGAATGAACGAAAATCGGTCTTCAGAATGCCCCAAGGCCCTACAGTAACATATGTTTCTCGATGATGCTCTTCTGGTTGTCACTCCTCGTAACTCGCCTGTCCCATCCCCGATCGATTAGGGACGGCCCACGACATACAACAGCAGAACACTCACCAGTAATCCTGAATGACCCCACTCTCTCCCAACTTCCGCAAAAAGTTCTCGTCGTGCGTGATGATGATGAGCTGGAAATTGGCCGCCCGTTTACGTTCATTGATGATTCTACCACGGTTGAGGGTGAGTGGGCTGGATGGAGATGGTGTGGGTCAAATGATACGTACTCGACCAAACTCGCCGCAAGGGCCTCGATATTCTCTACGTCGAGTGCGTTCGTAGGTTCGTCCAATGCTACCATTAGAAAACTGTCAATTCCCTCTCAAGGTGTGTTGGTAGCGCACTTACCCAAGATGCCACATTCCTGTCCAAAGGAATCTGACAGTGCGAGCCTAATAATGATCGACGCCAACATTTTCTGTCCGGCACTACACCGCCCGCGCATATCCATCTCCACTTGGTCCTTTGTCATTACTACCTAAACGTCGTCATCAGAAGCTATACATCATCAAGGACGAGCCAATCTCACCCGGTAGTTGTACGATCGTTTCGTCGTCGTCGTGGCGTTCTCCCCTTCACCCTCGGAGCGAATCATAATCCCATCAATGTCCGTGCCCTGATACGTCTTGTTCCACAGATGTCGCATCGTATCGTTAACTTCGGCCATCTTGAGACTATGGTACTTCATGATCGCGCTGCCAAATATAGTCGAGAAGTAACACCATTAGTAATGCAGACCAAGTCCCAAGCAAATTAAGAAACGTACTTATCCAATGCCTTGGCATATTTCTCCAAATCGTTGTTGGCCATGTCTGACATCTTGACTCTCACGAGTTGATCCATATACCTCTTGGCAATGTTCTTGTAGTCATGCAACAAATCGCGCTTGTACCCATCTATTTGTGCTTTCATGGTGCTCACTTCTCCCGTCAACATCGCGATCTACAGAAAATCGACGTCAGGCTTTCATAGAAGACGGGTATAGATGGGACGAACTCTGGTTTTGATATCCCTCTCCCGCTTTTGCATCGCCGCCCACTTCACCTCGAATGTCCTCCTGGAATTGGCAGCCTCCTCCATCGGCAAGCTTGCCAACTCAATCTCAGTTTCCTCTATCCGCCGCTTCAATCGCCTCAGCCTCAGGTTATCTCTCAACATGGACAACCTCGCTCCGCCCTGGTCGATTTCCTTTTGAATCGCCGCAGTTTCCCCCCGAATGGCGTCCAAAGCTGATTCGGCCTGAGAAAGTTGTTCTTCGAGTTCCGCAGCTTGGCGTGTACAGTCTTCCAACTCTTGAGCACGGTTTTCCGACTTGTACCTAGGCTCCCGTTAGCGACGATTCCATTGGAACTCGGACAGCTCAATAGAAGCATACTTTTCGACCCGAGCGTGAATGGCGTCCAACTCTAACGCACTCGTGTTGAGTACCTGAAGTTGTTCTTGGGCAACGGCTAGCTTGTCCGACAACAACCTCTCCTGCTCTTTCTGCTCGCCCTCAAGCTCGGCAATCTTGCTTTGAAGTGCGGACATCCTTGTAGACAAGGTCTATTGCGCAAATACAGAAAGTATCAGGGCATGCATGGTCTGCGGCAGAGAACGTACTTACCGGCAACTTCGACCGCTGTCGCACTAATGCCTCCTTGTCTTGCTCCATCCTCTCCGCTGCATTCCTGCCCTCGAGCAAGCGCCCTTCGAGCTGACTCGCCTTCATCTCCATGGCGTGTATCTCGTTTTCGATGGTCCTCTGTGCGGCTAACTGCTGATCCTTCTGGGTTTGGATCAGTTGCTTCTCTCTGTCGAGGTTCTTGCTATAGTCCCATTTGAGCGCAAAACTTGTGGGAATCATGGAACATGCCGACTTACATCTTCTGCCCAAGGTCGTCGATTTCCTCTTGGATATCGCTGAACGTCCGAGTTGACCCAGTAGATTGTAACCCTCTCTCAAGTTGGGCAATCTCGGTCCGTAGTGTATTAACTTCTTCGTTTGTACGCGTGACGTTTCTCGCATGTTCGCGAAGGGCGTTGAGATCTCCTATCGTCGCCTTTGCGTCCTTCAAGGTGCTTCCAGCCTGAGCACCCCGTATTTCAACATGGACCCCGTGTGGATATGGAAGACAGAATACGTACTTTTTCTGCGGCAGCGGCAGCAGCACTGTCCTGATCGGCCTGCTCCTTCACTGTTTTTTCCAACTTTGGCAACTCCTTTGTGAGTTTGGCAAGCTCGGATTGCATCGGGAGTGCACGCTGGAGTCGACTGAGTTCCTCTTTCCAGACCTCCATCTGCTCTGCGTTGTCCTTGATCTTTTCGTCTGTCGTTTCCACGATCTTGGCTTGCAGCTACCGAACGTCATTTAGTAAAAGCCGACAAAGAGGTCGGGGCGACTTGCAGTTTTCTCGAAAGCGTCCATCTCCTTCCCCGCGGCGAGTTTCCTATCACAAACACTACATTTCTTGTTCTTCCTCCCCTCTTCTAAGAACTTCTTGTAGAAGACACTAGCATTTACGATGCGAGTTGCCTCCCTGAAATTTGCCAAAGCTTTTGATTAGCAAAGGTAATAGTTGAAAAAGCGCTTGCTCAGCCATACGTACTCTTGACAATCATCGATTTCAAGCTGAGCATCTCGTATAGCCTCGTCGATGGTTAGGTTGGTCCCTTCTTCGCTGTTTTGGTTTGCCGCCTCGTGGAGCTTTCTCTCAAGCTCTACGAACCCACGATATGAGCACCACACACGGCATATCGTCATCATCGCCAAACCTACTCTTGATATTGTCGCGCATATCAGCCAATTCCTTCTTTGACCTTTCATGAGTGTTATGAACCTCGGCCGACTCTCGGTTGGCTTTGTTGTACTCCGTCTCAAGTCTTGTAAGTTCTCTCGTCTTCACACTACACAAATATCCCCATACGCCGTCAACCACCAGGACCCAACAAAGCGACGTGAAAACGACACTCACGAAATTAGGTGGTCCAGATCAGCTTCCATACTCTCTGGTTGGGCGTCCACCTCAAAATATGTCCGGAATTTTGCGGAGTGCGTTTCCAAGCTACACGATTGTCAGGGTTATCACCCACCTCCAAATGTCAAAGACGATGATAATCACTCACATTCGTTCCACAGCCGCCTGCTTCTTCTTAAGGTCACCCTTCTTCACTTCCAACTTAGCTCTATCGTTGGCCTGAAGCGTCACCCTATTTTGCTCCGCATGTAAATCTTCTCTTTCTGTCTCCTTACTCCGCATCTCCTTGGCCTTTGCGTTGATCGTGTCGTCATACCTTGCCGTTGCAAACTCGGTCACAAGTTTCTGCTGCCGTGCTTGCTTGTCGGCGAGATCGTCAGCGTTGAACTTGATTTCGGATTCAAGGGCTTTGTTTTGGTCGACAACGGATTCCGCACGAGCGATGGAGGATTGGAGTTGGGTTATCTGTTGGTGTGCGGAGTCGCGTTCGTGTGAAAGCGTGGAGATTTGAGATCGTTGGTCTGCGATTTGGGTCAGGAACGCCGAAGTTTTCGCGCGGAGGTCGTTCTTAACAGCGTAACGGCATGAGTATGAACGAACGAGATAGTTAAACAATAATGGACGATAACAATTTACCTGAATGGATTCGGTGTTCAACGTGTGCTTTCGGAGTAACGCCTTGAGCTTATAGAAAAACTCGTTTACACCGTCGTCATCCAGGCTGTCGGCGTCGTATCCACTGATGGAGTACGTCTCGCCTAATCGATGAATTGCGTCATTTTGCAACATGGTATCCTCTTCATGCCGCTGAGTGGAAAGATCCATTAGAACAACCCGACTAAAAGGATCTGAAATTGACTGACCTGGGCATCCCCTTGCAGGATTCCTCTGTTTGCAGTGACGGTCCTGAGTTTGCGACGTATACTAGCTTCCCTTTCCTTTCCTTCCTCGATGTGCTTTTGAAGCCGTCTGACTTCGCCTTCTTTCTCTTGGCGCGTGCGTTCAAACGAGTCGAGTTCGCCCTGGAGTGCTTCATCAGGCATATCTAGGGCAAGTCATAGTGTCACGAAACGTGCCTGCAAGGAATTAGACATGCAGAAACATACTCGATAGTGCTTTGTCTTTTCTTAACGATTCCTCAATGTTCCTCGCATCCTCCTTATCCGTCCGCTTTCGGTTTTCTAACTCATCAGCTCTCATGTAATGCTGTTTGAACAGCATCGATTGTTGGTAATACTGATGGTTATCCTCGCCGACTTCCTTTTCTTCTTCCTTCAACGCCTCGATCTGTGTTTCCTTCTCTTCAATCACGTTCGTCAGGTCGGAAATCTTCGTATTGAGCTATGGCAAACAGCGTCAACGAAAGGCCCCGACCACTTGGGTGGAAATGTGAGTGAAGACGAACCTTTTCGGCATGTTTTCTTTCTGTGGCAAGTGAATCCAACCGCTCTTTCTCCACCTTAAGTTCCGCTACCCTTTCCTTCCTTATGGATTTGATATTATCAAGAGCTTTCGTATATTTGGTGGCTTCGAAGATATCGTCAAATTTCTTCTTGAGGATGGATGGTTCAGCGAGGGGCCAGTAAGAGTCTTCTTGGTGGCAGAAAATGACGTTCTCTAGGACAGACTTGGAGACGCCCAGGAGGTTAGGTATCTCAGCGTCGATTTCGGCGCATTTTGTTGAGATGGTGCTTCGCTGAATCGGTGGCCCTCAGTAAGCATAGCGTGCGTGTGCGGCAAGTTGTGCCCTACCTTGTTGCCTCCATTGGGATTATCAGCATCAAGGAGAGATTCCAAAGTCTTCATGGTTAGGCCGTTTTTCTTAGCAGTAACCATGAGGTTACGTGTGGCTGTCATCCGCACACCGTTTCGGGCGTAAAACCGTAGCTTCACTTGTGCTTTGACCTCCTTCTCGTGGGCCATCTAATGCGGTACACGCCTTTGTCAATAGGTTCCTCATATTACAAGGAAGAAATCGTACCTTCGGATCATGAACAAATGCACCACCACGCGTATTAGGTGGCTGGTCCCCAGTTGTCGCGTACTTCAAACACTCCACTATTGTCTACAGCCAAATTTAGAACGCATTCAGAAAACTGAAGGTATGGCTCACGGTTTTACCACTACCGTTGTGCCCGACGATAACTGTGACACCGGGTTTTGCGAAGTTGATTCGCTCCATTTTCTGCGGATCGAATGAACGAATGCCACGGATGGCTAACGCGTCTAATGTTGCCCTGGGTTCGTTTAGTCCATTAGCTCAGGCCAAGGTATTGGGTACAAAGACTTTACATAGCGACTTTATGGGGTGAGAAGGGGAAAGACGGGATGGGGCAGTTGTGGTGGAAGGACAACGCCCCCCGCGATTTGGGGTGGTCAAAACGAGGTCGCCGCCACGGCGTGCCTGTCTAGACCTGGCGCGGATCAGGGCGACTTGTAGCGTCGCTGACAACCAACGGTTTATCCAGGTACACAATCAATATCAACGAATAAAAACGAAACTATGTGATGCCATAATATTGGGAATGGAAGAAAATTTGTTATGGGTATTACGAATTCTTCTGTTTTGGTTCTGATTTTACTATAAAGAAGACTCGCCACCGAAAGTGCCTGCCGTGCGTCACAGCGGACTGGACAAATGCGTGACAGAGCAAAATGTTTCAGCAGCGACTAAAAGCCGGAGACACGAACAAGTCATGGAATAAGGGGATAAGCCAGTCACGTGATAATACGGGTCTAGCGGTCTTGGTGACCGGCGTCGACGGATTTGTTTGATCACAACTCCCCGAGGCCAGTCACTCGTTCGTTATATGGTGAGTGTTACACAAGTTTTTTTTAGCGATTCTAAATTATTTTGATAGGAACTGATGGGCTGGGGTGTGTCCCTTTGCCGACAGTTGCCCCTGCGAGGGTTTTCGGAAGTGGTCGAGTCGGCTCATTGGCGTGGCTGGAGGGTTGGAGGCACCGCGGCCGGTGCTTTATTGTGCAACTGCCGGTCGAGGGTATGTATACCCCACGTGCTATTGCTATCGTCCCATAAGCTCCTATGAAGCCGCAATACCCGTACCTGAGCCGTACAGTGTCGTGCGAGACGGTTATGGTGATGTTCGGGGGAGAGCCGCATCTCGTAGCAAATTCAGGCAAGTCACTATTTTGGGATCAAGGGGTCGATGCTGAATACACTGGGATATATGCCCGCAAGTTCGTTCTCAGTCACTCATTGAACGCCCGTTCCCTTGGTTATCGTGCTTTCCCCCACTGCTTTATCCACCCCCGAAATTCCTCAGTCCCATGGGCGCTAAACAAATGCTAGGGACTGAAGAGCCAAGGCGAAGTATGATATCTCCACCTGTCACGTGTGGCACACTTCTGTTGGCGTCGACTCCACGACGATGCAAGCTGTGACCCACTGCTTAACTGGATTTATTACAAACAATAGGAGCGCCGATGATCTGCTGTGCACTTGCCTTGCTTTCGATGATTCGAGGGCATCGGCGGAAATGGTTCCCAGGAGCGCCCCACAAACCACACCCACAGCATCGAATGGGAAGCCATGGCCCTGGGGTATATAAAAGGAGTTAGAGTCAAGAGCTAACCCACAAGCTCGAGGCTCCACCATGCTACCACCTCCCTCCGCTACTGACCATCACGTACCTCGAACGCTGGTCCTCTGTTTCGACGGTACTGCAAATGCATTATCTAACGAAAACACGAATGTTGTGAGACTGTTTGCCGCGCTTGAGAAGCATAGACGGGAAAGGCAGCTGTGTTATTATCAGCCTGGAATTGGTAGGTGCCACACATTGTCGACTTCGCGTTACTTCGCGGTCTCCTGATGTCGCATCTGAAGGGACTTATGTCGCACCTACTGTTCTGTGGGCCAATACGTTTCAGGCGGTCTCAAAGGTGCTCGATCAGGCCTTTGCTTGGTACGTTTGTTCTTTCGTTCAGGTATATACAAGATCACCGACTCTCAACTTGACCGTTATCAAGGTATCTCGATGGACATGTAAGCCTAATTCACTACCAAATCTCGAACGATGTTGATCTATACATGACTTTAGATTATGGGCGGGTACCGTTTCCTTATGGAGAACTATAAAGAAGGCGACAGGATCTGCTTATTCGGGTTCAGTCGCGGTGCTTATACGGCACGTTGTCTAGCCGGGATGCTTCACAAGGTTCGTGCGCTCCACATATTAACCTCCTCATTGTCTAACTCGGGGTTGTCTTGCCAAGGTTGGGTTGTTGCCGAAGTCGAACGAAGAGCAAATCGAGTTTGCTTGGGAGCATTACCGAGACGTATCTGATAATGGTAGAGACCTTGCAGCAGTATTCAAGAAAGCCTTCTCCACATCCGTCGATATCGAGTTTATGGGCGTCTGGTACGGTCATCACTTACGTCGTGCACTTTGACCGATACCAATTCTTTCCACAGGGACACCGTCTCAAGTGTCGGTATCTTCTCCCGCCACCTGAGCTTCACATCCTCGAACAAGATTGTCAAAACATTCAGACACGCCCTCGCTCTTGACGAGCGTAGGGTCAAATTCAAGCCCAACCCCTGGCATCGACCGGCGCCGAACCGCCAAGCTGCCCGATTCGACCCAGATCGCGGGACGCCTATCAACGACTCCGGAGGCATCCAACCCATCCGGGCGATTCAAGACATGATCCATAAGATCTCGGAACATATTACGCTCCCTACCACACGCTCGACGGAGGAGAGTGTGGCATACGATATGGAGCTGGACTGGGAGCTTCGCCCTGATACGGATAGTAAGGAAGTATGGTTTGCTGGATGTCATGCAGGTTAGTCCACTGCATTATGTCTCGACTACCGGCATGGCCTGACAAATTGCCTAAAGACGTCGGCGGGGGAAGTGTACCCGATGACTCGACTTACAAACTCGCCAACCCGTCCTTAGGATGGATGATCAACGAAATCGTAGCCGCAAACACCGGCATCATTTTCAAGAAAAACGCGTTCCAGGATATCGCGGGTTTCGAGATCATCACTATGCCCGTCCCACGTCCCGCTATACTTGACAAGCCACCACCGGAGGCAGTTTCAGAAATCGCTTCTATCTCGGCACACGAAGTCTCAACTATCGGACTTACCGTCAACACGGGTGCTCAGCCTTTGACACTATCACCCCTCCCACACAGTTCGTCCAACACTTCTCTCGGATACTTCGAACGCCCGGTGAAGTTTCCCCAGCCACACATCCTCGAACAACACCTCCCATCGCCAGAGTCGAGAACACCTACACCCTCTGCCAGTTCGACGAGCTCGACATCTGGAGAATCGTCTCCGACGAGGCCCCCCATTCAACCTCAGCCTTCCAACATCCCTGGCGACCCCATCCTCCACATAAGAGCCTCAGATGATGGGTCGGACGCCGCGGCTCCGCTGCACGATCAACTCAAGCTACAACCTTTATGGTGGTTGTTGGAGTATATCCCGCTATGGCAGTATAAGCAGGATGCTGAGGGGCACTGGCATAAATGTTTCTAGTGAGTCTTATATCAATCCTTTGATAGCTTCGAGCGTGCTGACGACGGTGGTCCATCCAGTCAAAACAAAGGGCGATCACGAGAGATCCCGACTCCTAACCCGCTATTCCATTCGTCTGTTAAGCGTCGGCAGGAGATGTCTGAAGGGAAATATCAACCAAGGGCGGTGTATGATGGCACGCCTGAATATGTGAATTAGCTTTACTCTTTAGTATAGAACCGCTTGTGAGCTGTAACGCGACGCTGTTGCTTCGTCGAGAGGTCGGAATATCAGACCAGCGTGCGACCAGTGACGATGATCTGACTCAAAACATGCGCGATATTGAAGACATTCCAATATACTATTACAACATCCGGCCTCAAACTCCCCCACTTTAACTCTAAACTCCATAGTGCACAAAATTCATCCACCTAACTGCCGCCACCCCACTCCTCCTCATCTTCTTCACCACATCCCTCACCGCCCCCGCAACCCCTCCTTTACCCTCCTTTACCCCTTCACCTCCAACCAAACCCTTATACAACCCCTCCGCCAATGCCGGCCCGTCCATATCGTACATCGCCCACAACGTCCCCACCACACTCCCAAATCCCACCGCCACCATCCCTCCCGCGAGATTCAAATACTCATCCGGCGTGACGTACCCCGCCGAGGCCGAATGACAAGCGGAGAGGACGGCGAGTTCGGCGTGTGGGAGGTGGCGTTGGACAAGTTGGAGCAGCGTCAGGGGTTCGTCGTACATGGAGAAGTGGGACGCGAGAGGGTTGGAGGGGTGGACGTGGCCGTGGCAAGAAAAATGCACCCAGCGGTTATGGACGAGTTGGGAGAGCACAGTCGAGTGGACGGCTTGGGAACCCGATAAAACCGTCGCGTTTGGCACGTATCGTTGTATTACGCGCAGTTCCTTTTCCACTTCGGGTAGTTCGACTTGTCCAGGGGTGTTGGGTTGACCTACAACGAGCATCTGCGGTGGACCACCCATGGACGGCTTCATATTCTGCCTCGCACGTATCAGAGCGCCCAACGTAGGCGTATACGACGAGGTATACAGATCCACAACGCTGTGTCCTTTACGCCCTGCAAGTCCGGCCGCATGAAGAGGCAATCTCGATACCGCAGGTGTCGGATACCACCATATCCTCGAACCCTGCTTCAACTTGACTGTCTTCCTCAAAACCTCTACAACCGGCTCGACAATAGCATCCCAAATATCCTGTAAGATGAGTATGAGGTTGCGTTCGTACCCTCCCTTCACTGCCGCATCCAGTCTCGTTGTGATTTTCGCCATGATTTCGGGATCGGCGAAAGGAAGGGGGACGAGGATGGGTTCGGAGGTAGAGAGAACAATGAGTGCATCGGATCGTGTGCGACTGACATTGACGATGATGATGGGACCGTGTATAGCGGCTTCCTTCAGCTTGGAAAAAGGGGTCGGTTTTAGGAAGTCTTCCAGACCTTCAATACGGCGGATTTCGTCCAGCATATCGTTCCATTCCATCGTAAGTCGGCGGTGTCTAGAAGGTACACATTAAACCCCCACCGTCGACAAGAAAATACAAGCACTAACCTGCCAAACTCATCCTCAAACGGCCTACTATTCTCACCCCGCGTCGGATTGCGCATCCCAACTGTCGAACAATCAAGCAAGCGACTCACTCTCACAAACCTCTCCGCCAACTCCGGGTCCAGAGCACGCAAATCATCTAGCGGAACACGATACCGCGAGATTTGTGTAAGGAGCACGACCCTCCCATGTTCCAAAAACTCTACTGCACGCGCAAGTTGGCCTTCTTGGATCGCCAACGACGCAGCCTCTGTGACGAGGCGTTTCGCTTCAACCATGACGTTTGTAGAGGATAGTTGGTTGTGTCGCATTTCGAGGAGGTGGGTGCGAGCTGTTGTTGCGTCGAGGAGTTCAAGGACAACTCCGAAAGCCTCCAGTGCGGATGTAGGATCGACCAGACGGACAGTGTTGGCCCAGAGACAAGCGGCTTGGAGTCTGGTAAGCAGGGGACCTGACGGCTCTTGCGACGCCTGTTTCAGATAGCTCACAATCGTTGCAAACTCGGCGACCATATCCGAAGTGACATCTCTGAACATATCAAGAACTCAGCCAACATATCCGTCCATCACCATAGTGACCTACATACCCAGATGAAACGATGCCTTCAGTCGATAAGTGAAGACGCTCGTGCATCGACCTTGCCAGATACATCCGCGAACCACAAAACTGAGCATGATCTTCTCGACAGAGGTCCACCACTCTTCGGTAAAACGATATCGACGATTCTAAATCTTCACGATTGCGGGTATGATAAAACCGCGCTCGAAATTTACTCCCCAGGTTAAGAAGTGTGCTTCGATGATCCATAACACGATTATCTGACGGCTTAAATTGCAAGACGTCCATGTCGCATTTGATAGCAGTGTCTAAATCTTCCAGAGCACTTAGGCGTTCGTACCGAGTCCACAACGCAAGACCGAGGTTATTCAGCGTATTGGCCAGGCGCGGGTGATTCGGTGGGAAGGATAGCTCGGATTCCGTGAGATATTGGATTGCAGTATTGAGGTCGGTCATATCGCTTGTGACATCGAAACGGATGAGAAGAACGGCGGCGACGTTACAGAGTGTAGATCCTCGTTGAGCGTGTGCAGCAGGTTCAAGACTAAGGACCTCTTCGTGATATCGAATCGAGATGTCGAGATCACTCGAATTCCCCGTATTCTGGTGACGGAATTGAAATGCGATGGCGAGGTTATTGAGGACGTTGGCATAATCGGACCCTCCGGTAGGACATAGCATTATAGCCTCTTGAAGGTATCTAATCGCATCGTCCACGTCCGCCAGATTCCCGGTCCATTGAAAACGTTGCTGAAGTCCAACTCCCAGCTCGCACAACACAGAAAGGCGGTTCGTATCGTCAGGGTGGTAATAAGATAGGGCTTCACGGCAGTGACGTATCGCGATCTCCAAATCTCCGATATCGTTTAGATGCGTAAAGCGTGCGGAGATGGCGTCGGCGAGGTGTTTAAGTGCAAACGAACGTTCAGGACAGGCGGGAGGTCGCAAGGATACGGATTCCTGCAGATATTCGATGCTCGACTCAATGTCTTTTTTGTCGCCGGTGAGCTTGAAGCGAGCGGTGAGTGCAATGCCGATGTTGTTGAGAGTGGCGGGCCGGTCTGGCTGACCAGGAGGACAGAGCTTGAGGGTTTCCAACCAAACTCCGAGAGCTCGTTCGAGGGCGTTTGTATCACCGACCTGGTGATACCTGGCCATGATCGCACCTCCAAAGTTGACTCGGATATGAGGTCGATCAGGGTGGACACCTACGGCCTCTTGGTAATATTCGATTGCGACATCAATGTGACCAATGTCCTTGGAACGTTCGTATTGAAGGTGCAATACCTCCGTGAAGTCTTCAATAGCCATGATTCGTATGGGGTGGGATGGCGGTAGGGTGGCAAATGTGACTTGGAGGTAGGTGAGAGACTGTTCGAGGTCATTGGGGTCCTTGGTCCTCGTGTATCGTCGCAGAAACAACTTTCCCAACAGAGGATACATGGGCATGGTGATGATATCGTCATCGCTAACGAGACGTGTGCCGTGTTCCAAGAAGTGTATTGCCTGAAGGAGTGCTCTATCGGTCTCTCTCTCGGTAGCGAGTACTGGGAGAATCTCCATGGCCCGAAACATGAGCTTAGAGACAACCAAACGTGCAGTATGACTATCCTGAAAGGAGCATCAGATCGGCCCGAACCGATACATGGAAACGAGAAACAAACCACGAGAGTTTCAGTCAAGCATGTTTGAAATCCGTAGGCTGGGTACCCACCGCTGTCCCAACAAGGGACTGATTTTTGTACAGTGGCATAAATGGAGGGATTGTGGCTCTCTGACCACAGAGAGTGGAGCCGCTCGAGCAATGGGAGTCCATCGTTAGAGGGAGCTGAAGATGACTTGTGTGTTTTTCGTCGGTCAAACAATGCTTCGACCTTGTCGGGAAGGGGGAGGTGTTGCAAGGAGGTTGATGATACAGACACAGAGCTCGAGATGATAAGTCTCTGCATTAACCAGTCGGCAGAAGCCTTGTACAAGGGAAGCAAACATATGTGAGACACCGTCGACAGAGGTTGACGCTTGAATCTGACACACCTCGACATCTTTGGGAACGTCCATGGTGAAGCGATGTGGTGGTGGGGATGGTAAAAGAAGGCTATGGATGCGACCCAATCCTAGCTTATAACAACATCGAAATGATTCAGAAACGCCACGACGGAGTAAGCCGGCATTTGAATTGGGACTGGTCGTGCGCCAATGAAAAGTACGAAATATAAGTAGCACGAAGAAGCGTACAATTCGTTGCGGTCTAGGAGTGCGGTTTTGTAACCATGTGACGATAACTCGGTCAGAGGTGTGGGACGAAAAGCTGAGGGGTGTCAACATTCGACTTGCCTTCACCGTGACTCCCCCATGTTCGCCGTCCATGACCATGAACTTTTGGTGCCACCAGGACGTCCTTAATCGAGCTACAACCTTCAGATAGCTTCGTCATTGTCAATTTAGGTCTGGAGTGTGTCAAGGACCTTCCGTCGTGCTAACAGGATGGAAACAACATCGGCTCGGCGCCGTCTCCTTTGAGGACTCTTGACACGTCGTATGCTATGTTCAATTCAGCGTTATCACACATTATCCAGGTCACCCTTTTCGAACCCAAGCTACAGCTCCTTGTTATCCGGCCTGACCGTCACTCAATGCATAACGAACCGATGACCACTCTCGGTGAATATTGGACCGTCATGACCTACAGCTTCTCGGTTGGAATGTCAAATGTCGGGGCAGAAGCTTGGCTTGACAGGTCTACTGCATTCCTCGGTGCTTCCTTCACCGTTCGTGACGTTCTTCCACGCGGGTATGTTCTTGGACTGGCCTTATTGACTTCGAACTTCTTCCAGCAACTCTTGCTCGAATTTAGCGCCTTGCTCTAATTTCCAACCGAAGGGGGTGTTGCCGATTACTAGCGTTGACTTCGGGTGGATGGTTTATGCGACACTCGGAGACGATGAAGTGAGTTGCAGTCGTGATTGGTAGTCGAACCGGGGAACAAGCGACCTCCACCAGTCGATGCAAGGTACACACTGGAACTACGCATGAATCTCCTGAATGCTCGATTATGGAAACGTCTCGACACCGGAAACTTTAGTAGCCGAACAAGTCTAATAAGCCAAAGTACAACTATCCCCCCATTTTTTGCTCTTTGCTCTCTCTTATCCCTTCAATGATGATGACACCCATTGGCATCGATATTCAAGCGATCGACCTCCAATATGATAGCGCGTCGAACTCTGGAGCCACGTCACCAATCACACCGTCATCACCTTCGACCTATTCTTCGTCACCATTCCTCAACCTCCCTGGCGAACTCTACCAAAGCATCCGAGAATCCATTGGAGAAGTAAACTATCAGAAGCCAGAAGACGAGATATCCACTCATTTGGCATTACGAGAAGCGACTTGCGAAAAGTTGCATATCTACGACGAGCGGTTTTGGAGGTTGGAGAGCTTCAGACATGGTATCGGGGGGTTCGATTACCAAGACACCATAGTTCACAAGGCGAAGGTGCGTTGTTGTAGCACCCTCGTTTCTGTGGTGTACTCACCCCGCCGACTTGCAACGTGTAGCCCTCCACACCCAACGCCAACCAACATGCTCAATCGCTCTCGTGGTACGACAACATACGCTTCATCCGTGACCAACTGTCAAACCACTGCGGGGACGAGCACCTGCAGCGCCTGGACGCATGGACGAAGGGTACGGCAACGCTTCCAGCCGACGTACTTGCATTCTGATACTGCATCACGGCTACTCCAGGCACCGAGCTGCACGCTCGTTATCCCGCCATTGTAAAAGCCCCGAGTCGGGTATCGTTTAACCCACTCGTGTCCTCGCTTTTCCTTAATTGGTGGAACTCCCCTTCTGACCTCACTCACCTCTCCGACCGACAACGTGCGATCTCTCAAGCCTTTTTCATCTCCAGTTTTCCTTCGACATTTTCAACGACAGCTGTAATACCAGATGTGCCTCCGGTGCCGATCCTCACGCCAGCAGCCGGACATCTCGCCATTTTCTCGTTCGCAACCCTGCCTCCAATCTCACAACTCGATATTACCTTTGAGATAGGTCACAACACCGACCTCAAATCTAGTGCACATCACCCAACGACAAAATGGTTAGAAACGACCATCCACTTGACCAGGACGGACGGCGTACGGATTGTTGACGTCATTGAGGGCATGTACAACTGGTGCGAGTCACCCGGCTCTCATCATTCAATGACTTACCTAACGCTCTTATGCTCACAGGCTTCACACGCCATTCACGGAGGATCAACAACAAGAGGCAATACGTCAAATACGATCTCGAAATCCCGAGGTTTTCGCTCGGATCGAAGAAAACACTGACGAGGATACCTTCGCAGCGTGGATGGGAAAGACGTTTAACAAACCGTTGTCTTTGATCCAAGGGTGCGTAGCCGAGCACACATGTGCTGGACCTACCGCTAACATAGACT
Organism: Tulasnella sp. 403; assembly: GCA_019632305.1. Lineage (NCBI taxonomy): Eukaryota > Fungi > Basidiomycota > Agaricomycetes > Cantharellales > Tulasnellaceae > Tulasnella > Tulasnella sp. 403. The sequence continues at coordinate 9,645 of WSTW01000107.1, read as the reverse complement.
TCTTCAGGCAATACCAATGTCTCACGGTCAAGAACCAAGAGGCAACCCAAGTCCTCTCTGCCCTCGTCGTGCTGGCCCCTCGAGACGGCGACATGGAGCGCGTTGCAACGCAGAGAATGCGTAAGTTATGAAGGAGTCAAGTATGTTGATTCTGTTAGACGCGTAGGCTATGCATATCCTCACTTCCCGTTCTGGGTTAATTGCTGTATTCGTATTCAATGTAAGGTTGCCTGGTATAATGGGAGAACGTAAAACGCCACGACTCCATCCCCTGGCGATCGCAGATCTATATCGAGGAGGTGGAGGTCCTGGCGTGTGACTGACCGAAGGACGTCGGATTAAGTCTTGAAGAAGGCTCGAGAGATCGGCATAGAGTAACGATCGCATCACTAGGTGCTTCAGTCCGTAGACAATGTTTCATTTTCAGTATTTGCTCGTGGTGCGAGTCAGGTTACGTCCTCCGGTACACGGAGAAGCCAGAACAGAGTACCTAAGCTGGCAATAGTACCCATGCGAACCGAAGAAAGAGGACATCACTGAAGCCAGAAGTGGAGACAGACGCAAGCCAGACAACGTATAACGACAGACGAAACCGCCTGGCGGTCAGACAGCGACCTGAAATCACACCTAGGTATCCAAAGGTATGGTGGGCACTACGAATAGACAATGACGAGAGCGACAAACCCACACGATCAAGCACCGTAGTGAACGTAGTTCACCCACCGACAGTTCCGCATCTGGCGTGTGGGTTCGGAGAATATCGAGCACCTCGAGACACATATCATGACAGACACCACAAGCTTTAACCTAACCTAACATAGAGAACCACATATTGAGTAACGAGGGCACAGCCGCTGGGTGGGAAGTGAGAGAAAAACTGCCCTTGAACTTCATATGGTTCGCTTCACCATTGCCCAATCCTGAAGTACGGTTGCAATACGCATTTGAATCTGGCGTTTGCAGGATCGGCATTGCGGCATCGTGCTGAGAGGGCAAAATGCTGAGGTTAATACACCATTCGTAGTATTTTGAGGTAAATCTTGAAAGAGAATATCCGCGGCGCTATTTTGCCAGGCTGATTGCAGTGCTTTGCGGCTGACTACGGTGCATGTTTCGCTCGTCTCATGGTCGATAGGTTGCCACGTGATAATGTGCTTGAGTGTGTCGCAGAGGCGGATGTGAAGTAGGGTGAGTCGTCGCAGGGGAAGAGGACCCATTGCCAAGGCGTCATCCTCGGTGATCTCGGTCAACGAGGCACCAAGAGTATACTGACTGGCAGTGACGCAGACGGAATCAGCGCCTTGAGACGCCGCAAGGGTATAAACGCGGATGGGATCGGTGGAAGCATACTTAGCCAACGCATCCCAGATGCTAGAATTTTTGTCAGGTAGGTGGATTCCGTACTGAGCGAGACAAGAGAGGGCTTTGGCCGTGGTGTCAAGCGAAGGGCCGTATCGTTCAAAGGGCCTGTCAACAGTAATCGATCAGCCCACCGGGATCTTGGCAGTGTAAGAGTGCACACATACAGATTGTAGATGGCATGGAGAACAATGTTGAATACGATCGAGTCTTGCGGAATGTGAAAGGTTGGCAACGCGGACGGCGACTGCGACCAGTATCCGGAAGGGCTGGATAGTGGTACTGCATGCGGCGGCTCTGCTTCGGAACCACTGCTAGAACTAGTCGTGTCCGAACCAGGGGAGATCTGGTTCATCTCGAGTAGGGAGTTCCAAAAGGTGGCGAGGAGACCGCCGAACATGTTGGTCGACCTGGAGGCCAAAACGGAGTGGTGACAGTAGAAAAATACCGAATCGCTACGCCAGGACAAGATCAACCGCCCGCCCGATCCACCCTAAGGGTTGGGCTACTTACGTAGTATGGACGATCATATCGGGCAACCGACCACCCGATCCGGGCAAGATGGCGGCCGGGAAGAATGCTGTCGAAACGTTTATCTGTGTCGCCATCTGGATTTTCTAGGGTTAATATTGCCAGCAGGGATGCCCGCGCCGTCAGTAAAGCACGGCTTACACGAGAGAGAGAACGAACCATGGAAGAGGTATTTGGAGCGTATGAAGTAGTTTCGGTGGTTGCGGAGGGAGGTATTTTATATCAGCACACCACCCGGTGGATACGAGGAGCTGCACAGAAGGCCGAATTCGCAATAAACAAACACTCACACCGGAATCGGGGGACCACTTCAGGTCGATCCAATCGAGACAGAGTGTCTCAAAATGCCCAGTCGGATGGAATTTATCACATTTGACTACGGGTCGACAGTGAAAAGGCAACGCAAAAACGCCGCTCAACAGTTGGGAACCAGACTGGAATTTTTCACTCACTTGCGGCGAGCCCGCACCCACCCGATGCTGTATCCGAAGGAGGGGCTACAAAGCATCGTTCTTGATTGACAGCCACCGGTCTTGGAGAGGATAGTCGTACCCATACCCTTGTGTTGCCACCAAAACCTCCACGTAAGCATTGCTGACTAAAGCGACATATTCCCTGTCTAGGACAAGTCCGAATAGCGAGCGCCATCCCCATTTGCGTTACACAATCTTACACCTGGACGACCACCCCAAACAGACAAGTCAGTAAAGCCCTGGTTGAAGGGAAGTTTCTGGCTCGCTGTCCTATGACATCATGTGTGATTTAAACGAGAACTTCATTCGAAACGCCGAACGTCGGCGAGACGGTTGAACCGTGCGGGGATGCACCCCATCGCGCTGATGGGTTGTCGTTATTTCTAGGCACAGCCCCTCTGTACAGGAGGCTCGTTGTGTGGTAACCATCTTCTTGATCGGTTTTTTGACGTACAGATTAATAGACTCTTGTCTTGGAGGGGCTGGAATCGGTACAACGCGACCCACATTCCATATTTCCTCGCCCTGGGACCAGACTGGATATGGCCATGCCACTCCCGCAGTTGAGGTAGACGACCTGCGAGTATCTTCCAGGGTCTATTACTCCTAAATATATCGTTGCAAAGGACAGGCCCTAAAATCGATCTCTTCCCCGTGTACGCCATACACCATGCCAGCGCTGTGGCCTCAAGCAATTTGTACTCTCGCATCGGGGACGCTGCTCCGACGATAGGTGGTCCCAGGAACCTGTTCTTCTCTTTCGCAAGGACCTCCTGCATCCCCCTTCCTCGGTCACCGCAGGGACTAGACTCCAACATGCTTCTTGGCATGAGGACTGACGCATAAACCACCTTGAAACAAAGCGTTGGCAGTGAGGAAAAGTTGGTTAACCGAGGATCACCGCGGGACTCGATCATCGTCGGACTCGGTCTCCAGCGCGCGCTCTTCAAACCATGAGATGTCTTGGATATAGTGAATAGTTCCCTTGTACCTTGGCTTTGATGTCCACCAGTTGGGGTGTAAGGCTAAGATACTCGGCTAGCCACGATGGGTGTCGAAAGACGTAACTGATTGATCGTACCCTGCACGAACCCACCCCTCTTTGAGCGTTTACCAAGGCGCCGGAGAGCTAGCAAGGGCATCAAAATATATTCACATAAACCACCAAAATACTATGATACGAACATTAATAAGCAAACGCGAAAGGCGAAAACGGGCAGATCTTGCGCGCCGGCAGGCGTTCCCTGAGGAAGCTAGTACCACTCATCGTATTCATCATAATCATCATCGCGCCACCGACGATTATCTATCAAAACACGTCATCCATCAACTCTGACAAGAGTAATAAAAACGACACTCACAAGTACTCGTATCACGAACCCGACTGATCCCAAACGCATCACCAAGATTCAAATACCCTTCACTGATAACAGCCCTTGATAAGGCGCCGCAAGAGCTACTACCACTCGCACCAGGCTGAGGTTGGGCCCAGGGAGCTCGGCAGTACGGACAATTTGCAGCGTCGCCTTTGGTCCTTTGCCCTAAACAAGGTAGGAGTGCTCTCAGAGGCAGTGAGGATGTTGGGGAGGAGAAACATACACTGTCCGAGACACTCCTGGTGCAACGCCTTGCTACATTGCGCGCACCACGCGAGGTCCGACGCAGGGACACCCTTCAGACCCTCAAAGCACACAGCACACTCGTCTTCATCTGTGAGCTGCTTTTTAGGTTTGTTGGCTTGGGCTTTCTCTTTTCCTTTTGCTGGGGTGGCATCATTGAGTTCGTGGCGAGCCGGAATAGGAAACGACAGGATACCAACATGAAGATGCACCAGTGACATCGTCAAAAACCTCCTTGAACTGGGGTGGGGCGATATGGGCAGACGGTACTCGCGCAGAGGCGAATATTTGCTCTAGTTCGGACTGTAAGAGAGCCCTAGAAGGATGAATGTGTTCAGTCAGTAATTGATGGGTGGCGAAGCACGTCTGATGGGTAGACTCACTTTTGGTAATAAACATGCGAGAATCGAGAAACACCGAGCACTTTCAAGAAGACGAATAGCTGTGTGGTTTTCATGCTTCAGAGTCGTCGAGATAATATAGAATCAGCGACTTACGATATGCTTGCAATGGTTGCCTTTCTGCGCGTCGGGACAATTGCACGAGGGCAACACACCAATGACGACCGTATAAACCTGGCACATTCCGGTCAGTTATGCATGCATTCGTGAAACAGGGGCATGATTTCTTACATTACCTGTACTACCGAGGACTTTATACTCCTCTCTCAACTCATCCCCATTTCTATGCCTATCAATCAAGAAGAATCTTTCCGCAATTCACATCAGACCCGTCGTCCGCCGCATAAAACGCGTACAAAAATGTCTGCGCACCTCTGTATCATGACCCGCTCCACGCGTTCCTCAATGTTTTTCGGACACGAGGACCGCATCCGCGCCAGCCGTTTTTCTCCATGCCCTTTAGAACCGCCTTCGACGTTCAGACCCCTCATCGGCTTCACGCGTTTCGTATTCGCTGACAACGAAAACAACAAAAATGCCCAGGGCGAAATTGAACATTTGGCGCACGCGAGTGAATGGGTACTTACGCTGCAACGGCTTGTCAAAGTCGTAAAACCCGACCGCCTCACCTTTCCGTTTCGGCGGCATCGTGGAGAGGGAGAACGCGTACGAGGTCCGGTGGTCGTGAATGATAGTCGTGTTGGATATGGACTGTGTTTGTTCGTGTGGCGGACCGTGCTCGTGTCAGCGTGCTCACGCTCTCCGCACCTCAGCCGACCACAAAACCCGTCGACTGAACCGTCCACCCACTCCAACTCTCCGCTACTGGGTAGCAAATTAATTCCCAACAGAAGATCTCTAGGAAGAAGAACGATATGTCCGTCGAACCACCCGCATACGTCGAAATCCCGCCATACGCCTCTCTCATTCGCTCCCGCCCGATCTCCCCGCCTCTCGGCTCACGTCCCCCCACGCCCATCAAGATCCCCTCACAAAGCACCCCCCTCGAATCCCTCAACACGCCATCCGCCAATGGCCGCTTCAACGTCCCGTCGATGCTCCTCTCCCAGGCATTGTCCTCGCTCCCCTCGCCGCTGCCGTCCCAAGGCCAGGTCAGGCGGCCGGACGGACAACAGGTGTTGGCCTCGGCGCGCGACCCGCTGTCGCTGCCGATCATGACGGCCAATTTCCGACGGTTCATTGGCAAGTGTGGACCGGTGTTTTGGTTGCAAGACCGTGTGGAGGAGGTCGTAATGTGGCGCAAGGGGACGGCATACACCGGTGCTTGGATTGCGGCCTACGTCTTTCTGTGTACGTATAATGCAACAGCTGTGGAATGCTTTGATTCGGCTTATGGGTTACTTTGTGCAAATAGGTTACTACCCCCGATTGATGTTGCTACTCCCTCAATTCGTCCTCCTGCATATCCTCTTTACAAACTATAGGATCAAACACCCGGAAAACGAAAAGACCGTAAGCACGCCGAGCACGGCGGCGGCCGATATGTCATCGTCGGCACAACCACCCGAAGGCACGCCGGATTGGTTCGCGAACCTTCAGGCCATTCAAAACCTGATGGGTATATTGTACGTACCCCCTCCCAATACCTTGATCTCCACCTGAACGACTGAACGCACCATTTATTCGATAGCTGTGACGTCTACGACTTTCTCGTCACCCAACTCGAGCACCTAACCTGGACGACTCCCCTCACGCAAGCGATCTTCCTCCTCACCCTCTTCAGCATCCTCACACTCCTGCCCCTCCTCCCACTGATCCCCCTCCGCCCGCTCTTCCTAACACTCGGCCTGACGCTCTTCACCCTCACACACCCGTCCATCCAGCCCCTCCTCCCGACCTTCGCCAGACTCCTCACACCGCACATCAAACGCCGCCTGCAGCGCATCATCGACAACGACCGCCTCCGGAAGCAGCATTGGGCCGCGCGGCTGTCGCGCGTGTCCGTGTGGGAGAACCAGCGCTGGAGCGCCGCGACGGGGACGTGGAGTTACAGTCATCTGAGGAGTGGGGATAGGAAGGCGTGGACGCCGGGCGAGGAGGCGTGGTTGTCGGACGATAGTATTCGAGTTGCGGGGTCGGAGAAGACCATCAGGTGCGTACTGTTCCAATCGTTTTGTTTATTCACTTCGATTAGTTAACGAACCTATCATACTCATTTACAGTGACCTGTCGTTCACACTACCGCCCGGCTGGAAGTTCGTCGAGACAGAAGGTTGGATCGTCGATCTGTTGGAAGGGTGGCAAATCCTCACCGACCAAGGTACATCCTCCTCCCCGGGCACTTCATTACCATTACTCACATGTAAACCATTTAGAGGGCTGGATTTATACAAATGACTCTTGGGTTGATCCTCAGCCTATGCCTCCAGAGGAATGGAGAGTATCGGGTATGACCCGTCGACGGAAATGGGCTCACCGCATCTACTATACTTCGTCATAGGGTCCCCTTTACCGCTCATTCTGTATGATATACCCTTCATTTAACATCAATGACTAACACCAAGAATATGATACATAACGGCGCCTCGTAAATACAGCAAAGTCCAAGGTAAAAAGCATAGGTCATAGTCTTATCATACAGGTGTCGTTACGCTACAAAAGGTCGTACCCGTCGAGAACACACAAACTCCGTTAAATGTCGTTAAAAAGTCCATGAACAAAGCAGTTTCAACCCATCGTTCATTCAACCCACTTGGCGCATTCGATCCCTTTGAACATGTGGGCCCGAGGCGTGTACCCAATACCAGCTTCCATCCTCTCCTTAACGGAGATATGAAGCTTAGGCTCGTCAGTATACCATATCTTCCTAGCCCTCCCGAAGTTGATCCTACGGATTGTGTCAGACAACAACCTGGAGGACGGAAATATGGGCTCACGTCAAATGCTTATGCCACTTCCCAGCGGCGTCCTGGTAGCTCTTTGCCATAGGAAGGATCTCAAGCAACCACCAAGCTGGATTCAGTTTCAGTTCGTCGTAAAGGGGGCTGATGAGGTCCTCGTATTGTCGTTCATCGTCCGTCTCGCCTTCGACGACGGTCTGGTGCGTAGCGTCTTTACCTTCGAGCTTGCGTGCACGATTGGTATGATGCACTAGGGTGTGGTCAGTTGGATGGGCGACGTGGGTTTGAATATGGCGAGAAGTCGTTCCTCCGTCCACGATGGTGGTCGCCTCGGTATCGAGCTTGAGATGCGCTAGATTTCCGCCGGTCATAACAGATCCGGAGGATTTACTTGTGGCGTAAAACGTATCGCCGGTGACGGGATCATACTTGTTCGCCTTGGCGGTCTTGATGAAGTACTTGTCCAACGTGTTCACCCCGATGCGAGTCTCAATAAAGGGGGACGTCGAAAACCCGATTGACTTGAGAGCACCAGGGTTATATAGGATACTTGTTTGGGTCTTGATGGTTTGTTCGATCATCCAACGCAACGACACGAAACCCAGCGCATGAGGCGTTGTGTTGATAACGCTTCCTCCCCCAACGTCTAATGCGTAACTATCAATCGGACAGCACAGCTGGCGTCGAACGAACACATACCCGAGTGACAACCAGCGAACCAAACCTCCTCGACGTCAGTCTCTGGGTGGTAGACGAACGCCTCAAGACCTCTATCAGCTGGTTGAGTCCTCGTGCTTGCTTGCTCAGGATCTCTCTTCGCACTGGCATCTGGTGCTTCCTTGTGCCAGAAGTTTGGCTGGAAACGAACGCGGTGTTCGTCCAGTGCAAGTGCATGACGGAAAGTCTTGATAATGGAGTTTGCGGAGCTAAAAGGCAGATGGCGAGGCCATATAACTCCCACACTAGAGACAGTATCCTATTGAGCTGGTTTAGTTGATGGTAGGTACTAGAGCCGCTGAACGAAATCCGCTCACCCAGCAGCCAACAAACTCGATATTGACGGTACGGCTGAATGTCTTCTTGAACCCAGCACTCTGTGCCCATCCTTGAGGCGTGCTATTTTTGTACATGGTATACGCAAAAGGAACTTGCTCGGGGTTTGAACTGGGCAGAAGCCCGACCTGCGTGACACGCGTAAATACACTGTTCAAGCATCGCAAGCTGAACCACATCACCTTGTGTAACATCCCAGCAAGACATCTGGCAGTGTATGCTCCTCTGGAGAATCCAAAGAGGCAAATGCGATCTCCTGGTCGATAGTTCTGCATCAGGAACTTATAACCGCCCATGATCTGAGGAAGGGTTGGTCAACGAGAGAAGTGACCGAGGGCGATAGGGGCACCATACATGCGCGTCCAGATACCACGCAAAGGCTTGATCCAGGATCTTTGACATTCCAATGATCAGAGGCATCCACATCCCTGGGCTAACATACGTTCCGATCTACGAACACGAGATGGTCAAACAACCGACGGCAAAATGTTGAGAGATAGACGTATACCCCAGGCTGATAATAAACCATCTGTTTGTCCGGTTCATCCTTCTTGAGTAGGTCGAAAAACTTGATGACATTGGTATTGTCTTGGTCATAAATGTTTGTCGTGCCATCGAAGCAAAGGACGAGGGTACCACCGCATGTTAGGGCTTGATTCCTAAATTTACAGAGGGCCCAGAAATCGTACATTTTGTGTACATTTTCCAAAAACTCCCCAAATTTGACGATCTTTTGAAAAACCTCCCTTTTTGATATGTTTTTTGGCACCTTTTGCGAGCGCTTTTTAATGAAAACTCTTGTAAGAATTTATTCTAAGATATTAAACAAACAAATGCTACACGTGGGGTGAACACTGGATTGCCGTCGCGGCCGCCAACGTCGTCCTCACCGTTCCTGACGGTCTATAGGTGGTAGCTTCATGGTACACGTACATAAGATGTGAACAACCTACAAGAGCAAGAGTCACTGGGCAAGCGAACCCGAGGTTGATGACCTTACCGTGTCGCACTGGTCACGTCCATAATCTCCATCTCCGCTTAAAGGAAGGGCCCGGCAACTCGCGGGTCTAATGTATACAACAGCATCAGCATCGTATCACTGTATAAAGGATGACGTGGACGGGTCGTACCGCTAGGTCATGAAGGCATGCCGTCTGAGAGATCGATGATAGGGGAAAGCGAGAGAAGTTGGAGAGAAGCATACCTACAGAACGGTGAACATACTGCAACGGCAAGGTGGAGCTGATGAGGAATGGGCGTGGGCGACGGGAGCATCGGCAACGAGGGGATGGAGGACGATGGGAGCGATGTTGGTCGACGAGGGGGAACTTGGTCCAAGTCGCGATTG